>PCFV01000355.1:0-31783 GCA_002812785.1 Phytophthora litchii | reverse complement strand
CTATGATAACGGAACGGAGTAGTAGTAAACAGTGATCGCGTGAAAAACCTAGCAATGTGTATTGCGTGTGAAATGTCGTTGCTGGTCCTTCAATACATGTAATAGGTCAATGCAGTGTACCGATTGGCAACTCGGCGATCATCTGCCCGTACATCTGCTACGCCTATCCCAACACCGATCACGGCGCCATTGACTATTTTACAGTCTGACTTATCGACCAGTATCACACTGACAAACTCGTGGCAATCGCTACAGCGTAATGAAATTGCTCGAGTCTTCCAGCGACAAAATGTTCCAAGGGAGCACCAACAAACGCTCGAAGAACCGCGTGCATGTGAAGAATATGTACTACCGAAAGCTGGTATGTCTTGTAAATCATTCGAGATGAATGGAGAGTTAATGGTGATGGTCTGTGATCGTAGAACTTAGTTGATAGTCTGCAACACGAGGTGAACACATTGGAGATTCAAAACGAAAAGCTACTCGATGTATATCATCAGCGGGATGCACAGCCTACACCATCGTTGCTGGTTGACCTTAATCGCAGCTCTCTAAATTCCAACTCGACCTTGTCCAAGGCGTATGTGGAACTAGCGCAGATGAAATCGGCTTGAGCCAGGGAGAATTTAGAGCTGAGGCGCATGAACGAGAACTACTTACTCATGGAAAAAAGATTCCGGCTGTTGAAAATGGCTCAAAGCAAAGCGATCACGCTGCAGCATGAAATGCAGGAGCGCAAAAAGAAGAACTCGTCGTTGCGAGTGAACCCGCTAAGTACTCGAAGATCGCGAACGATTCTTATCGTGAGATCAAAGCGTTTCGTGAAACCAAGACGTGTACCTCGAGCGGTGTAAAAGCTTTTGGGTGGACAGATCGGCACGATGTCAAAGAGGAACGGCTCATGTTTTCGTTGAATAAGGTTATCTCTGGGCTATCGATGGAGAAAACGACACAAGGTCTTTGGCAAGTGCTATCAGACCCAAAATCGCTCCAAACAATGAAGCCACCAGACGCTGAAGTACATTATCACGTAGTGGAGCACCTAGATGAGAACGCTGTTGTATTCTACTACACGTTGGAACGGAGAGGTTCCGATGTGCGTGTTCGAGCCTTTCTCCTGGTAGCGCGTATTGACCTCGGATCGCAAGGATGCCTCATAATTTCCCGCACTCTGGACCCACGTACATATCTTCAGCACGATGACAACGAACCTGATCCTTCTCGTCGTGGACGTAGGAGGATGGAGCCACACAAAGAAACTGTTTGGCTTAATGGTTTCATTTGGAGTATCTGCGAGATTGCGGGAGACCAACAAGACGACTGCAGACTTACATACGGGGGACAGATAAACAGTACCGCGCTCGCTCCAGCAAATTGGTGGCACATTCAGTTGCTGCAGTCTGTTATGACCATTGAAACGAAAATCACTGGGTCACGAGGGCTAATACGCAATTAATGAGACGGAGTTCCGTGTTTACATGACTTGAATAGATAATCTGAATGAAAGACCCACCATTTCCACGCTTCACGCATGAAAAGTAATCGGTGCCAAAGTTCACTGTGCTCAACTTCTGCATCAAAATTTGAATAAGTTGATGATTCTCATTGAGCTTGACAACGAAATACATCTCAAACACTACATCAACGAGAGGGTCCAGACTGCTTAATCTCTCATGTAAATAACCGCAGCTGAACAAACAGTGCATGATCTCGTCCAAGATGGCTGGATTCGTACGGAGTCATTCCGTTAGCTATGGGCTTTTACTGCCACACGTAGCTTCCGCTGGCATTCTCACCACTCGAACTGCTCCAGCATTAAACGCTGTATTGTGGTGTAGCACCCTGACCGGTACTTCGCCCACAATATGTTGCGCCAAAATCGGCTTGCACCGAACTATCAGGCGATGAGTACACCGGAAGAGATGCGTCGTCACGTCCGGGTTAATAGGAGTCTCCTTCACGTTTTCAACCAAGTCAACATTCAGCACCTGCTCTTCTGTTTGACCTGCACCAGGGCCATTGACTCGCTGCGACGAAAGCACGCGCGTCACAGTCCAGTCCGGTCGCTCGCCCAAATTTCGCAGCACAACGTCTTCGACCAGTTCCACAGAGATTACCTGCACTGGTGCCTTACAAGCTGACCCGTTCACTATGCACCGTAGCGGGACTATTTCACCTGCGGGGTACACATCTTTCGGTATCTCGATTGTCATCTGCAAACTGCCACGTTTGATGCAGTACAACCAGTGCACCACCTCTGAAGCTGAAATTTCGAGAGACTGTACTGGTGGAGTGATCGTCGGTGGGGCGTGCATCGTAAACTCTTGCTCGGCTTGCAAATATGCCACCGACTCGCTATCCGCTCTGAGCCACACGCTCGCCTGGTATTTGATTCGAACTCGGAGACGCTCAGCTGTCCCACTGTAGATGTCTAGCAGTTCAAAGCTGGAAGGTAGATCCATTGGCAGCTGGAAATTGAAACGGTACTCTGATTCACCAACTTCGTAGAGCATTGAAGGGGTCAATTCAATCTAGTGAATAAAAGATTTCAGTTAGAGAGATAGATCCGAATGCAACATCGCACTAATCAACCTTGTGCTGCAGAAAAATCTTGTCGAAAGCGTTGGTGACGGGGCTGTAGCCTCCTTCATCCCATGCAACCTCCTCTTTTCCCTGGACAAGCACCTCCAAAGCTGTGCAGTGTAAATCAGGAGGTAAGTTTCGAATCTTCTTTAATCTCAATTATAGCATGCACTCACGCTCTCTCGCTTGGATCAGCTCCAGCGTAGAAAGCTTCACTGTTCCACCAATGACCTCGCCTGGAGCATAGCTCTCGTCCTCGAGCGCAATGGTTAAACGTCCGAGCACCCCCTCGACCGACTCGTGTCTTGCCATCCCTGATCCGTCGAATGCCAATTGCGCAGTGGAGACGGGGATTCTTGGCTCTAGCTAGCACCCAGAGTAATAAAGTCCATGAAGGAGAAAGGCACTCGGAAAATAACCGGCGAGCGTGGCGTATTTTCACGGAAACCGCTTCCAATCGAGTTGCTTCAACATGATCTCAGTTCTTCAATCAACGACACCAGTCATCAGCGACTGCAGATCTGATGATAAAAAGTGAACCGACAATAGGTGAAAGATCAACCGAACTTCGAACAGAGCAACTTGAGATACAAGAGATACTGTTCATGGCTAGTCGAGCATTGTTGCATTGTTGAGCCAACGTCTGTTACAAGCGTCTGACTCGAAGATCGCTAGTCAGAACGTGACAACTGAAGAGCTCCACCAAATGACAACTACTGCATCTCTTTCCATGCAGCAGTTGCCATTTGATGCACTAATGGGCCCTATGAAGACTACATTTACCATATTGTTGCCATGTGCCGGTGCATGCATGCGGGTTTCGTAGTCAGCGAGGTTTGCCCAATCTACGAGCTGGATCGCTTAACAGTCGCCCGTCCCACTCCCCGAACGTCGTGCGGTTGACTGTGGATCATGAAAGCAGCCGTCGTATTTGTGGAGTGTCAACCATCTCCATCTGCAGAGCCCCAGACGGCGGAGTTCTCGACGTGAAGTGTCAGACACTCGCCATCTTGGTTCGGCAGGACACATCGACGACCGACACAAACGCTCCTTTTCACCATCTCGTCCTGCCTCGTCGCTATCACACATGTATTATCGAAGGTATTAGACTCTGTCTCATTCTATACGGCGTCATCAAGACCTTTCGAAACCGTTATCATCCACCACCCATCACTAAATTCCACAGGTCGCATCCCCATCTCTATCCGCGATTAGGTTCGTACTTATCCCGTTCTCCACTGTACTCCTCGTCTTCTCCACCTCAATTCGAACTCACTCTCACATCGGCACATGACCCGGTGCATCAAGTCTCCTTACAAAACCGACTGACCATCACTCTTTATGGCGTCTCCATTCCACGCGCCACTGGCTTTCGAGCTGCACGAGTCGCGTCCCGACTTCCTCCCTGAGGAATGGAGCGACACAGATCAGCAGATCTTCGAGAGTTTCCTCTTGCCGTCGCCGTCGTCTTCATCTCTCGCAGACTCTTCTGACTCGTCCGCCTCCGTCAAACCAGAGCCGTTACCAGTGAAGAAGAAGACACGAGGCAGTCGCAAGCGCGTGTCAGTGGAGGAGAAGCGCATGAAACATCGAGAAGTGCAGCGCCGCTTCATGCAGCGCAAGAAGGAGATGTTAGCGGGTGTCAAGATGTCCATTATCGCTTTAGAGAGGCAAGTGGCAGTACTTAAGCTCTCAAGTGAGCGTGAGGCTCTCGAGACGGAGAATAAATCGCTGCAACTTGAAGCAGACACCAAGGCGCAGACGCTCCCTACTCTTGACGCACTCGAGCTGATTTTCCAGAGAGAAGCGAAGGCGGTGGAATTGCAGTTTAAGCCGTTTACAGTGCAACAATGGCAGGCATTGGTGTGTCAGACACTAGAGAATGTAGACAGCATCTTGACGCAAAAAGCGATGGAAGCGTCAGGAATGAACGTCATGGGATGGTCCGATAGACGACATGTCGAGAACACAAGTGTCAAGTTTACGCTGCATAAAGCGTTTCCTCAGATTTGTGCCGAGAATTTGTGGAATACGACGTGGCAGAGATTGAGCACGGACAGCTACGCGAGCTTCTTCAGTCCGTCGCTGTTTATTCGGGTGAGTTAGGTGGGAAAAGGAGGTCGGAGAAAAAGACTGATGGTTTTACTGCTATTGTAGAAACATTTGCTGCAGAAAGTGTGTGATGATGCGATCATCATCTACCGAGTCATTTGCTACCCCCAGACTGGACGAGTGTCACGTGCTATTGAGGTTATTAGCCGTGTGAGAAGGGAACACGACTTTGTCTACTTTGTGCGAACTCTCGACCTGCCGGATGTCAAGGAACGGGTATGTGCAACGGATATCTGGACACAGTCCCTCACGGTGCTGCGCTTCATGCCGAGCGACCCGAACAGACCGGAAGTCGGCTGTGTCGTGCAGTACGGAGGCCACTACGTGAACATTCCCAAGGGCGGTGTCAAGTACTGGCTCATGGAGATCCTATTCCTCGTGCTACGATTTGAGTCGTCGCTCATCTCGCCGATGTTTTCGCTCAGCAATTGATCTTGTAGCTGTTCGTGTTTCTGCTGTGTCTCTAGGCTAATAGATTGTGTTAATTTATCGAAGTTGTTCAGCGTTGTGCATAGATTTCTGGACTGGGTGGCCGTCGCTGATCGATCTAGCGTCGTCTTGTGAATTGGTTAGGTTAACGGAGCGCTTCGTGACATGGGCAACCAACGTGTCTGTTTTGTTGGCTTGTAGAATTTATTCAGCATCAGTGGAAGAGCTAGAAACCCAATACGACGTGAACGAGATACGTTTGGTCGCAAGGAGACTTCGAGTCATGACGAGCGTGGAGCTGGAACAAATGAAAAGGCCATGGCCAAAGAGAATGCCGCGCTAGAGCGTCTCAAAGCTGATTGAGATTTGACTGTGGAAGCGAAGATCGCGTCCTGTTGAGTGAGATGTACACTGATACGTTGTGGCGGTGAACGCCATTTCCGTTCGTATCTATCCAAGCATCGTCCTTCATGTAATCAACACCAAACATACGTTGTCCACACCAAATATATGTTGTCTATCGTCCTTCATGTAATCAACACCAAACGTACGTTGTCCACACCAAATATACGTTGTCCACACTAAAGCCACGTCGAAGTTTGACAAGCATCGATGGCGGACGTCCCTCTACCACCGAGCAAGAAGCAGCGTCGCAAGCAGGAAAAGGCTCGATGGCTAGCAGAGCGTAAGGCTGCGCAACTGGCGGAAGGAAATGGATCATCCAAGCGGAAACGTCGAAACCAGCGCCAAAATCGCGCAATGGTGAGTACAGTACCGTCCGCCGCCGTCCACTACCAAGTGTGTACGTCCACCACTTGTGATAATCGACTGGCAGGAAGCCATTGCATCATTCGCACCATTGAACCCTATCTCCATCGCTTCGCACTATTCGTTAGAGGCCGCTGGGCTGGTCGCACCTTGCGCGAACTGTTTGACAGTGAGTTCCCGACGCTTTCGACCGACTATTGTGTACAAGCAGCGAAATTGGGACTCCTCCGGGTAAATGAAAAGGGAGCGAGTCTAGACACGGTGATCAAGGGCGGAGATTTCTTTGAACATTTCAAGCATCGTCATGAACCGAGTGTTCATCTCCCAGTGGAGGAGTCGATGTTGACGAAGTTGACGACGTTGTCAATGAATTGGATACAGTTTGAGACGGACGAGTTGATTGCGGTAGATAAACCCTCGGGTATCCCTGTGCATCCGACTGGGAGCTTCCAGTTCAACTCGTTGACACACATTCTTCAGCATGACCGACGTCAAGTTAAAGAGGAGAAGGAGGTGTTCGAGTTGTTTCCGGTGCATCGACTAGATCGATTGACGTCGGGATTATTGATACTCGCCAAATCGGCGGATAAAGCGCGCAGTCTTACAGCAGAATTAACAGCGACTTCGTCAGGTGAAGGTGCTGGGAGTCGTTCTGTGCAGAAATTTTATGTGGCTCGAGTGAAGGGCGAATTTCCTGACACAGAAGCTGGGTTTACAGATGTGGAGGGGATGAACTCAGGACTTGTGAAGATTGAACGTGCAAATGATGGCTATTGGCGTGTCACTGCTCCGATCGGTATGATGTCGCCACGGCAAGGGCATATGCGGTGTGTGATTGAGGCTGAAGATTCCAAACCTTGTGTGACGCTTATCCGTCGTTGTGGACAAGCAGTAGGAGGAGAAAGTGTTGTTGAGTGTCTCCTTGTCACGGGACGTACTCACCAGATCCGAGTACATCTACAGCATTTAGGTTATCCCATTGTGAATGACCCACTGTACGGGCCGGTGAACGAAGATAAGATTGCGGATTCCTTCAAGGAGAGTGATGTCATTGAATGCGCATCCACTATTGCTGGAAATTTTGCTGAAAACAGCAAGCTTAAAGATGAAGATGACGAACAGCGGTGCATTCGTGTTTGCAATATATGCGCAGCCGAGAAGCAAGGAACGTCCGTGATTAAAAGGGAGGACATAGTGCTGTGGCTGCATTCCTATCGATACGAGTCACCCAATTGGTCTTTTGAGGTGCCACTACCACACTGGGCCATTTTGCACGAAAGCCCGTTGTAGAACTTCCTTAACAACCTCAACTACCGTGCCAACCCTTTCGGCAGATTACTCATTGCTACGCTTTACGCTATATATTTGCAGGACGAGCCGGGATATTCTTCACAGCTTCGAGTATGTACATTACAAAAGAGTAAACGTCCGAATCAAACGTAGCCGATATTGCGTGTATACCCGTACACATCTTTAAACACTACTCGACGTCTTTGACTCCCTGATCCATCCGAGTATGACAGGGTTTCAATTTCATAGTTATGTTAAATATATTATCCCATATCTTTACTGATTAATAGCATCTGATACAGCAGGTAATTAGTTGTGAATCCCTTCGTTGAAGCTCCGCATTGTGTTCACTCATCAAGTATCCGCCATGTTGTCCGCGTCCAAGCTCGTTCTCCCCTCTCCCCGCCACGTGCGCAGTATCTCGCACCGCGTGCGAACGCTCCCTGACAACGTATTCGCCGAGTTCTCGGCGTTAGCAGCGCAGCACGGGGCCGTGAATTTGGGTCAAGGATTCCCCAGTTTCCAGACGCCTCAATTCGTCAAACAAGCAGCGATCGACGCCATTAATGACGGGAATAATCAATACACGAGACCTGGTGGCCACGTGAGTTACGTGGAGACGCTGGCGGAGATGTATTCGCCACTGTTGAACCGAGATATCGACCCCATGACGGAGATCGTGACGTTTAACGGCGCTCAGGAAGGAATCGCGTCCATTATGGCGGCGCTGCTGGAACCAGGGGACCAAGTGCTCACGTTTGAGCCTTATTTCGACGCCTATGTGACTGTTTCACAGCTGCATGGGGTCAAGTCGGCCGGTGTTCCATTCAGCTTCGATGAGGCCAAACGCGCTGCCTTTTTGAGTGAAGACGCTCAGGTTGATGAGCACTTTACGTCGCATGATTTTCAACTTGATCTGGAGAAATTGGAGAAGATGCTGACTCCCAAGACCAAGATGTTGGTGCTGAACACACCTCATAATCCAACGGGAAAAGTTTTCTCTAGACAGGAGTTGATGCAGCTTGCAGAAGTACTGGAACGTCATCCGAACGTCATTGTCTTGGCGGATGAAGTCTACGAGTTCATGACGTACGACGGACTTGAACATGAGCGCATCGCGGCGCTGCCGGGATTCTTTGATCGCACGATTTCGCTGTTTAGTGCTGGTAAAACCTTCTCATGCACGGGCTGGCGCGCGGGTTACGCTGTGGGGCCGGCTCATTTGGTGGGAGGTATCACCAAGGCTCATAGTACGGTGCCGTTCTGTGGAACGACACCGTTCGAAGTCGCGTTGGCGTCTGTTTTCCGTGAGGCGAAGCATAATGGATACTACGACGAACTGAGGGAGACGCTGCAGGTACGGAATATGTTAAGTTATTAGTTGTATCGGTGATAATGTACACTAACATTACATGGCAGACCAAGCGTGACCGCCTGTGCGACGCGCTCCAGGCACATAACTGGCGCCCCATTGTGCCGGAGGGTGGCTACTTTGTGTGCTGTAACGTGGAGGGTTTGCCGTTCTATGACGAGTTCCGCGATATCAGAATCACACGAGACACCCCCAAGACGGTGCGTGCAAAATTGTTGAGCTTGTGACTCGGTTGTGAAACTCATGCAAGCTTCGTTTGTGGTCTACAGGAATTCCCAGACTACCAGTTCGCGTACAAGCTGGTCCAGGCTGGCCACCTCGCGGTGATCCCGACGTCGCCCTTTTTCAGTCGACCGGAGAACCGCCTTGCCCCAGGCGTGGTGCGTCTCGCTTTCTGCAAGGACGATAAGACGCTGGACGATTCCATCCGCGTCATCGAGTCCCTGAAGGACTAGAGCAATGTGCAGATCCTATAGAGCAACGTGATGTCGCATCCGTAAGTCTCGACGTCATTCCATCCTTTAACGCTACTCAACGCTGGTGCACATTTTGCTGGATATACTTCCGAATCTCTTCTGCTGTTGGCTCTGAAATCCACGGTAGCATTCGTCTCCAATGCATCTCGTTGAACTTGAGCACAGGAACCTGCGTTGCGGCGAAGTTCTTAAAGCGAAAACTTAGTGAAAGTGCGCTGCCCAGCGACAAAGGCGAAATTGAGCGAAAGAAATCGAGCCGAGACGCAAAATTCACGTCCAGTTCTCTTACAGCCCCACCACTGAAATCTGGACGGCACAGACTAGGAGATGGCAGTTCGAAACCCTCAGCAAGTTCTTGGTGTGCGAGTTGATGAAGCTGCGCGCACAAAGACTCGACACGAGGCTGAACAACGACAGTAGCGTTTGGAAGCTTCCTTAATCGAAGCACTTCTGGTTGATCACCGCCATCGTGAACGATCGCTACGATGATTTTCTTGTGCATCGCCAATAAGGATCCAATCCGCCGGCTCTTGACCACGTTATGTGCTGGTGATGCAAGAGCCAACTCGTGCAGTTGTTGACCGGTCAGGTAGAGCACTGCCGTCCGTACGCTCAATAGAGCATCGGTTTCTAACGAATCATCGATGGCTACAGTACATCCGGCGTGCTTCGCTGACAGAAAAGCAGGAAAATCACTTGAGCTGGCAAAGGCAGTACTTATGAAGATAGCCCATTTTGGTGATTCATTCTGCTCGACATATCCAGACTTTGTCAGCTTCGGACATGTGAGGTCGATGGTGGATATCATGGTACGTTCAGCACCTCGAGCAGGAGAAACTGATCCACTGCTAGTTGTCGTTGCCAACAGGTTAAACGATGAAGCAGCAACCTCCTCTCGAATATTCTCGGGTATAAGCGTTGCAGCTGGGGTAAATCCGTATTCAATAGCACCGTGAGAAGTGCTTGTGTTCCGGTCATTGTTTGATAGTGCTCTTACGTGGGGCTGTGGTAATTGGCCTTGGACTTGCTGCAGTTTTGTTCGTCGGCGTTCTTCCAGCTTTTTCAGAGCTTTCAAGCGGTTGGCTTCGATCTTCTTCTGCAATTCATCACTTTCGTTTTGAACACGATTCACTGGTTGCTCGATAGACACCTCTGGATCATTTGCCAAAATCTTCCATCGTTCAGGCCTTATTGAAATCACCGATGCAGAATTCACAGTGCTAGAAACTGGTGTGCCAGAACCAAACAAGTTAAAGCTAGGCGGGGCCATTTCAGAGTTCCCAGTGATAGCGTTGTCCTTCTCCTCACTCATTTCTTGGAGAATTTCAAGGGGTTTAGTAGCACCGAGTAAGGTGAAACTAGGTGATGGCTCATCTCCCACGGCGCTGTCGTCTCCGTCGAGCTCTGTTACAGTAGCGGAAGCACTAATGTGGGCTGATAATGCCGATGGTGCTGCTGCAGTGTCCTCAGCCCTTTCAGGTATCCGACAGCGCAAGTGCGATCTTGGAGAGGGGGTATCCATTTCGCTCGGTGCATTCTGCAGCTCATTCAGACAAGCACGAATGATACCATTTGAGGGAAGTGCACCCAATTGTCGCCCACCACGGCGCAGTAGTAACGGAGAACTCTGTGACTCAAACAACGACCGCGCGTAGATAGCACGCATGTTTGGACTAGACTTCTTGCGTTTCTTCTTCGAAGCGTTGCTACCAGTGTCGTCAGGAGATACAACGGACTGTGAATACAATAGCTGCGATGAATCGTTGATAAAAGAGTCATCTGCAGCATCTCGATAGTCGTCCCCATAGTCATCTTCATCGTCATCGTCATCGTCACCTTTCGCCCCACCTCGAACATCAGCTGTATCATCAATATATGCAGCTGCCAAGGCACGAGACGTTTCTCGTCGCCGCTTAGAGCGCCTGATGCGCTTTTGCCATGGTGATGCTGAAGATGGAGACCCCTTCGTTCCTGGCTGCGAGAACATCTGCGATTGAGAGGCATCATACTTTTGTTTTAACCGCCGGAAAGTCTTGAACTTCTTCTTTGCCTCTGCAGACGATGGTGAAGCCAACAAGTGACTTGGAGACGATATTCTAATCGCAGGAGTAGGGAGCGAAGGGGTGGATCGAGCCTTGGCTGTAGGAGGAGGAGTTTTCTGCTGCTCAGGGATATTAACCGGAGCTGAAGAGTTGCGATGGAGTGGGCAATACGCCAGAAACAATGTCCCGCATCCATTGTCTCCACCGTCTGGAGGGTCTAGTTGATCCATGCGATAGTTAGCGAATGCGGCGCAACTGACATGAAAAGCAGCTAGACAACGCTTATGTGCGCATTGGATAATTCCAAATCCCTTTTGTGAGTGACACAACGAGCAATCTAGCGTCTTCCGATCTGTATCCAGCCTGTTTAATGCGCCAAGAACAAGCATATCGTCGACTCCTTGTTCCACGCGAAATTCTGGGATCCATAAGAAGCATTGAACGTGAACCCACTGACCGCACTCAGTCCGCTTATACGCACCACCACGATGTGGACAAAGCTGACAACGGGGATGGCTTAGGGTAGCAACTGGGTTATTACTAGTCCGAGCCTCCGTGCAGACATCACAGAACCACTTGTCGTTAGGCACAGCGCGGATTCCGTAGCAAAACTGATGAACCGCCACATCGCATCCATCACAAAACACAATAGGATCATCACCATACGACTCACTCTCAAGGCAAACTGAGCAACAACCGTCCTCCTCTTGCTCCAACTCGGCGTCTTTTTTCAGACTCTGAGCTAATCGTTCAGTGGGATCATTATCCTCGGCTGCATCAGGTCTTGACAGTATAGCTGATGCTTCGGCCTTTACCTTTTCCTTGACGACACAGTTTTCTTCCTCCTTTGTAAGGTTAAGGACGTTTCCACTAGTACGAGGGTTATATATCGACACGTTTTTGACTGTAGATTTCGCCTCATTTGCTTCATCAACTTCATCGCCATCAGTACCGTCTTCGATCGGTTGAGGTTCGTCATCGTGGGGAGATGTGATTGTCAATTTTGGCGATAAATCTGATTTGCTTGGCACATTTGTAGTTTGAGTATCTAGAGGAGGAAGCAGAGCAAACGAATATGCAGAGGGTTCTTCCCCCTGATCTTCATCTTCTGATTCATCCTTCGTTTCTTCTCCACCAGTCATCGCCCCAATATCCGGAGGAAGCAATGCAACTGAAAACCCTGAAGGGTTATCTTCATCCGCTTCGAATGAGTTGTGCTTCTCGGTTTGCAGCTCTGATTGTGGAGCTGGAACTGAACCTGGTACAATAAGCTCTGGCTGCGGAAGCTCAGTACGTTGAGTCTGATTCACTGGGTTGCCATCCACTTCGTCCTCATCATATTGCAACTGGCGCGTGCTACGATGTCGAGGGGCAACTGGAAGTTGCTGTGTTGATTCCGTGGTGTTATTTGCCTCGCTATGCCCCTGCTGGCAAACATCCTTGCACGCGCTGGAGGGAGGGCGAGGGGAGTCAGATGTGAGAGTCAATGACAATGTCGCCGACATTTGTTGAAGCTTCTCGTCGCCGCCAATATTTTTCGGGCTGATACACTGGTCGGCGGATGCACCTAATAAAACTTCCGTGCCAGGTCCTTCCCCCTCATTTGACTTTACCTCTCTAGTCGAATTTAGTGTTGTTCGAGGCGAGTCTAGAATACTGGAAGCAGTCTTCTGTTTCTTTACCGTCGTCATACCTTCGCTTTTGTGTCCGTGTTTGCGGCTATTCTTTTGCTGAATTTCCTCTTCCACACCAAAACCAAACTGAGTTGCCGAGTCGATAAATTGTGGACTGAAGTGCATATCGAAGGTATTCAATGACTCGTTCATAGTGCCAAATGCCTCATCGCATCTACTGTCGCCATCAGGCTCACTAGGAGTGCAGGTTTTTCGCCAAGGAGAACCAATTTCGCTATCAGTTTCCGCGTTGTCTGTGCTCACCCGGATTCGACGGCGTTTCTTATCAAATCCCCCCAACTCGGTTTCAGTCGTAAAGCTCAGCTTCATGAAATTATCCGAGTCTGCATGTCCAGAATCGTTCCTGTTGCCACCACAGTTATCGTCTTCATCTTCCGAATCTGTTTCCAATACTTCATCAACACCGTGCACCTTCCTCACAAGCCCCTGCAACATCAGTGACCGAGCTGAATATCCCACTCGGGTACCGATGCCTTTGCGTACGTAACTACGCGGTTGGCGTCGCAGTAGATGTGCCCGATTAGCAACGATCGGAAACAGCTTATTCCTGGAGCTTGATGCAAAATTTGGTGGGAAGTATTTCATCAGCGCCACCGCTCGTTCAGCATCACTGAGCTGCCACAGATCAGGATCGAGCACTACTGACATTGTTTTACCACCCACCTGGGATGCATGAAAAGTTGGAATTTTCATCGCCAATTCTCTCAACTGCGGGCAAATCCCAGTAGGTAGCATACGGGGACACTTCGAATACATGAACTTGCTTTTGAACGTGGTAAGTGCACGGTTTACAGACTTCGCAGCTGATGCACTGCGCGCCAACTTCTTCTGTTCGTCGCCTTCTGTCACTAAAATAATGACCTTGCCCACACGCTTACGCCCAGTTCTGCCCATTCGTTGGATCATCCGCACAGGTGAAGTGAGTGCATCAAATGACACAATAAGATCAACTTCACCAATGTCCAAGCCTTCTTCCGCAATGCACGTTGCTACGAGGACATTAAATTCGCCCAGCCGAAACCTACGCACAATTTCTTGCTGCTCCTTCTGAGACTGACCTTTGTTCTCTTTAGCTTTGCCCTGACCAACAAATGGCTGCACGTTCAAGAGAGGCGCTAGCGGACGAAGTAGCGCTACGATCTCGGACACACTTGCTCGATACTGCGTGAAGACGATCGCGCGAGTACTGGATTCGCCTGCAGCATGACGCTGAAAATGCTCTAGGAGAACCTCGCGCAGTTTAACTAACTTTGGGTGGCTACCGATTTTCGTAGAGCTGTTGGTATCAGTCACCGCTAGACACAATTCAAGAGACTGAAACTCCGACGACTGCAGCATCTCTCTCTTGGACCACGACATCTTGCCTTTCTTTCGCTCCTCCACCCAATTCATTATCTGGTCGCGAAAACTACTGAGCCCATGGCCAGTCAACAAGCTTTTGGCATGCAATAAACTCACAAGAAGTGCCAAGTCGCTTTCAGCACTACGATTTGAGGAGTAGTTGGGACTCTTACGAAACTTCTCGCGCGCTTGCAGCACATACCAGCTCGTGAGTTTCTCGGGGTCGCCGTACTGGATAATGTTACCACGAAGGAGTCGTTGAACGATCGGTGTGAAACACTTCAGAAATTGCGTCTTCACTTCCACGATCTGTTCACCCAGACGACAGACGATCACCTCTTCTTGGCGTGCGTGGGTATACTTCTTCACATCAGGATCATCAGCCGAGCGACATTCGATGTGAGAAATACGCAAGTTAGTCACTACGTCCTGGATCACATCAAACTTAGCTCCAGGCGTGGCCGAAAGTGCTAACACGCGGAATAAATGCGTTTTCGCTTCAATCTCTTGAACCACACCGCAGTACGCATAGTTGCCCGTGGCTCGATGGGCTTCATCCACAACAATACACACAAACTTTTCCGCAGTACATACTCCTCGCCGAAGATCGTTTTGTAAGCTCTGTGGTGTACAAAAGAAGACACGTCTCGAGTTCCACAGCACACGACGCATCGTAGGAGGTACATTTCCCTGAAGTTCCGCAGTGTCTGACAGCGGAATTCCCATAATCTCATGACAAGCTTTAATCTGCTGCGCCACTAACGGTTTCGTAGGCGCCATGAAGACAATTTTCCCAGTCGGGAACCATCGATAGAAATTGTACATGACGACTGCAGCCACCAGCGTTTTTCCCAGTCCCGTTGGTAGCGCCACAAGTGTGTTGTGATACAACGCCTTCTCTGCAATTGTCAACTGGTAATCTCGAATTGCATAATTAGTTGGGTACACGAAATGCTGCGCCGCTTCATAGTCAATTTGGGGAAAGTTCGACCGCGCTACAATGTCCAGATACCTCGTTTTTGCCTGTGCATCTTCTCCTGCCGCATGTCTTGGGATCTGTGATGATAAAGCTGGTGTTTTAGTGGCTTCTGAGCGTCTCGACGTCAATACAAGTCCCGATCCCGACGTTAGCGACGTCTGTGAACTTCTTCCTTTGTGTTCCCTGTCTCTAGCTGAGAAAGGAGACGGCTCTGAGCGAACTTCCTTCTGTGACAACACTACAGGTATCGATCCTTCAAAGGAAAGTGTGGCTTGTACTGTCTTCTTGGCTGGAACTGGAGCTGAAGATGGCTGCGTCTGGTACAATTGACCTCGTGGCGTACAACACACGAGACACGTCGCTCTCGACGCGTCGTTCTGCAGCGTACACGACTTGCAGCTCCATCCTGCAGCTGTGCCTTGTTGCTGATGGCTGTGGGTCTGCAGGTGACGCGTCTCCAGCGCTGTGATCTCCGACAGCAGCGCGTCGTCCCATTCGTCTTCCTCCATTTGGACAATGATGGTCTTAGTGCGGAATTGGTATTTTCAACCAATAAGAGACAAATATTCGTTTCAACCAATCAGCATGCACTTCCGCATTAATAGCTTACTTTGCATCGTCATGACCGAGTGCGGCGTCCTGTGTCGCTACTTCTTCCAGCAGATGCTGCTGGAGGCGGATGACGCGCGGTTGGAGGAGTTTGCGTCGTCGTTGCTGCTGTCGCCTCGTCCTACGCTCGCGGAATTACGTCGTAAGTTTCCATTTGAAGGCTCGTATCACTTCCGTCTGCAGGTTGGAGACCCGTTGAGTCGTTATTGCTGGAGGGACCTGACGGACGAGAGTCGACTGCTGCCTGTATCCAACAATGGGGAGATACGAGTGAAGGTTCTGCAGCTGGCACCAGCGGAGGAGGGGGACAAGACCAAGACACCGATTCGAGAAGACCTTGTGGACGTCCCTGAAGATCGACAGTTCGGTGCCTTCTTCCACTGGCAGAACAAGCCTCAGAGTGACAGCAATGTTGGATATTCCATGCCACAACCGCAGCAGCAGGATGTGGGCAGTGTGTTGTTTGGTGTTAAGAAAGCACTAGCGTCCAAGATGAAGGGATCTGTCATGGCACAAACGCTGCAGAAACACTCGGCCCAGATGTGGGAGAAAGTCACGGGTGCGGCGGGAGGAGGAACTGGCAACGCACCACCAACAGCGACGGCGTTGGCTCAGCTGGCCAAGTTAATTGGTGCTATGAAGGCTCCGCTGCATCCTGGAAACCGTGAACACATTGAGATGCTGCAGCGGTTGTGGACGTCTTGTTTCGACACGCAACCGTTCGCGGTGACAAGTTCTGAGTGGAATCGACTGGGATTCCGACATGGTGACCCCATGCGGGAAATGCAGTTCTTACTGCCGCTGCAGTGTCTGGTGTTCTTTCACGAGGTGCACCGAACGATGGCACTGCCTATTCTGAACGACCAAAGCGGACCAGAAGCGTATTCGTATGCATTAGTCGGATCCCAGATCGCATATGTGCTGGCTGACATACTGCAACTGAGAGATGGTGGATGTTTGGGTTCTGAGCGTCCGTTCTGGAGACTCTTCGAGGACCCAATGGCCTTCTTCGAGCTGTTCTGTATTGCCTTCCGAGCCTTTGATGCATCCTGGAAGCTGAACTCGACCAACTCGACAGATATCAACTTCCACATCAACTATGTGGGTGACTTCGCACAAGAGCTACTTCGTCGCGGCCCCGAGAACGTTTCAAGCCTCGTCGATCACGCCTACCAGTTGCAGAACTGGTAGGCAGACAGAATCAAACGCAACTACGGTCGATAAAATATGCAATTTATACATTGATTCCACATTACAGTTGCACCTGGACTGCAAGCATTGCCTTAATAAGCTCTTCCACACTTGGTGTTTCAGCTTTGTTGGGGACAGTAGCTTGTGGGAACGCCATGCGGAGCTTTTTCATGATTTCCTCGCGCTTTTCCGGTGTGTCCATCCGAACAAACACTGGGCTTTGCCTCACTTTATCCGTCTGATACACAATATCAACGACACAGCACAGCACAATGATTAGTTATGGAGTACGAGATACATACTGACCGATATGGATACCAGAGTCGAGTCCTGCAAGCCTCGAATGAGCGTTTCCTGTAGGTCACGGTAGACGAAAACGGTTCCAGAAGTGCTGATCCCGACAATGGTAGGGTCAATATAGGCGGACAAGTCACGGATGCCCACTGCTCGGACAACAGCGAGGTCAATCAACGGAGAAAAAGTCTACAGTAACACATCAGCTTACCACAGAACATCGAACAACCAGGCAGCAACATCCGGAAGCGCACAAGTCGTCGCTGGCTTTGTATAGCATATATTAGCCCACTCCAAGTGCATACCACAATCTGCGAGCCAGCAACATCAAAGTTAATATCCTTCCTCAAGCACAACCTTCGCGTAGCCCTCATGACGTACTGCATCCTGACGATCTCCATCTGCTGTTGTCATCTCGAGCTTGTCGGCATTCACCACAGCCTCCGGTAACTGAGTAATGTAGAGTCAGACGCCCAGCCTCGTACATACAATTATTCATCAACCCTGGACGAACCTGAAAATCCCACTGCCTCTCTCCAGACGACGAGAATAGCGACACAAGGCCATTCATCGACACGAGCGCATTCATCCCTCGTTCGCCTCCCAGATCGATGTCGCCCACCACGAAGGTGATGCCGTTGTTTTCATGTGGCGGGCCATTCCATGGCACGATATCCCGTTTATCCACTGGAGCTTCAACACTGGGTCGACGGACGCAAAATACTTCACCAGAGAAACATCGAGCTAGAAGCTGAGGTGGAGCATCCCGTTTCGACAGGGTCGAGTGCAACACGATTAAGGTTTCGATCTCGCCATTAATTTCCATTTGTGCAACCTGTGCGTATTCTGGAAGCTGAGCAGTAGCAACTTCGTGAGTTCGTAATGCTTTAATATTTTCATCCGTACGACAAGGCCCTCACAAACCTCATCAGGGTCTCCATGATCCAGGTGCGGTCGGTATACGAGCACTCGCCCGTCACGTGTTGCAACAATGAGCTCATCGTTTAAGTGCACCACGTCGCAGATATTCAATGCAACATTCTGGCATGTGCCAACCGGTCAGTAAGTACTCAGCATTACCTCTAATACATCAAATTCTCCTCACAAACTCAGAACACAACTGCAGCACTTCAGCACCATCCACCGAACGAAACACGGAACATTTCCCTTCCGCCGTTGCCACGATAACCCGAGTCTGTTCGAGCCAGCAATATCCGTGTGAGTCTCCACACAGTAAAATCCTCCACAACCAGTACTCACGTCTCCGACGAAGGAATAGTCCAGACAAATGGAAGTCACGGATCCGTTCACTTCGCAGCTTCTCCACTGCACCAACCGGTCTCCCACAATCTACACACTCTTGTAAGCACTCAGTAACCCTCAGACCAACAGAAAGAAGCTGCTACGCACCTTGAAAACCGAAACTTTACCCATTAGCGAGCCGAACAGCATTTCCGTCGCGCCATCACCGTCCACGTCGCCTACAGCGTGTGCATTCGCCAAGATCTTCCCATCCAGCTGTGCCGCATACGTCGGTGTCAACTCCAGCTATTAATACAGAAGGACACGCAACGTCAGCATCTGCTCAGGTCTTATCATGCGCCATACCGCGTACCTGTCCGCGCATCGTCTGGTAGTTATTAAGATTGAAGTGCTGTCACTCTCTCGAGGGTGACAAAATCAGCATACTCTTGCACACCGGTTTTGTCAGCACGTTGAAGTCGTTTGCCTAAACGGCCACTTCCGCTTTTGCCTCGTGTCCCGCAAGTCGCTCCACGATGTTCACGTCCAAGCTCCGCCCTCTCACCAAGTCCATGCGTCTGTCTCGCTGCGTCGCACGTCGTGCTCCTGTGCTGCGTGCCGCCTCTGCCTTCTCGCAGCCTGTCGCCCTCCTCTCCACTGGAGGCAAAGGACCGTTCGCTCGCTCTCGCAAAAGTCAACAGATGAGCGACGCTGTGGCCGTGGAGAAAGCGGAGCTGGAGCTCAGTCGTCTGGCTGTTATTGGAGGCGGCAATATGGCTGAAGCCATCATCACGGGCGTGCTCACAGAGGGACTGATCCCCAGCTCCAAGGTCGTGGTCTCCGACCCCAATCCGTCCATGCGCACGAAATACGCCAAGCTCAATGTGGAGACACACGCGCGTAATAGCTCGGCTGTAAAGGACGCAGACGTGATCTTGGTGGCAGTCAAGCCGCAGGTGGTCGACGATGTACGTGGTTTTGATGATATTGTAGTAGTTTGGAGTGAAGATTGACATTGTGGACGCAGGTGCTGCGAGCTGTGAAGGCGGCCATGGACCCTGATGCGCTGGTCATTTCTGTGGTTGCAGGACAGAGTATCAAACAACTGCAGAAACTACTGGGGCAGAACAGCCACATCATTCGCACCATGCCGAACACGCCGGCAATGATCGGAGAAGGAACGACTGTGTGGGCACAATCAGCGGAAGTCACCAGCGTGCAACATGAACTCACGAAAGAGATCCTTGGGTCTTTTGGTGTTGAGGTAACTATGAGACTGCAGGGTGGTTGATGTTTCAATAGTAGCTGAACGATAGTTTTATTGTTGGGCAGGTGTTCGTGGATGATGAGAACGCTTTGGACCTGGCGACAGCGTTGTCTGGATCTGGACCAGCCTATTTCTTCCTAGTCGCTGAGGCGATGATCGACACTGGTGTCCACATGGGCTTCTCTCGACCCGTCGCTACGGTACGAATCACTAATCTATTCACACAACTACTGATCATTGACACCACCATTCTTCTTGCAGAAACTGGTGCAGCAAACGATGTTAGGCTCTGCACTGTACATGCAAGCAGAGGACGTGCATCCAGTCGAGCTGCGGAATAACATCACTAGTCCTGGTGGCACGACCGCTGCAGGACTCTACCGTGCCGAGAAGAATGGTTTCCGCGCCGTCATCGCCGATTCCATCTGGGCGGCATACGAGCGCTGTCTCGAGCTCGGGTCTTCCGAGCCTGTGCAACGCCAACGTCCGCGCTCGTAGTTCAACCCAGTCCCATCAGGAATTTTCCCCACCTAGAGCAAGGTCTTACACGAAATGCAACTCACCACTACAACCTCCGCGTCTGATCTGACTACGTCACTCTGATTTACCTCTTCCCTCACTCCTATTTCCACCCTTATTTATCCCAATCCGAATAAAACAGCGACTCAGTTCCAAAAAACCGCTTGACCACCAGCTCTTCCCCTTGTGCGCAATGGGTCGTCGCTCCGCTTCCCCGCGTCGTAGTCGCAGTCGCAGTCCTCGTCGCTCCCGTCCTCGCAGTCGCAGCAGCAGTCGCGGTGGTCGCAATTCTCCCCCCAAGCGCTCGCGCTCGCGTTCGCGCGGAGACCGTCGCCGCTCCCGTTCCCGATCGCGCGACCGTCGGAGAGACCACAGCCGAGGCCGCGACCGCGGAGATCGACGCGGCCGCTCGCGCTCTGCGGACCGACGCGGCGGCGGCCGTCGCGACCCCATCAGCCTCTTGGTGCGCAACCTGTCGCCCGAGACGACGCAGGACGAGCTGCGTCGCGCCTTCTCCCGCCGCGCAGGCGACATCCTGGACGTCTACATCCCCAAAGAGTTCAACTCGAACCGTCCACGTGGCTTCGCGTTCATCGAGTTCGCAGACGCGCGTGTGGGACGCGATGTCAAGTTCGAGATGGACCGGACGCAGCTCGGAGGACGGGAGATCGCTGTGCTCTTTGCCAAGCAGCATCGCAAGAGTCCGCAGGAGATGCGCCGCATCCTAAACGTGCCGACTGAAGAATCGTACGTTGGGAAGATGAGTTTCTATTGATGCAGAGACTGATTTGTGCTGTTGGTAGGCCGAAGCGATCGCCAAGACGCTCGAAATCGCGCTCGGGATCTCCGAAGAGGTGCGTTCATTGATAAAATGGTGCTGTATGATGCTGACGTTTGTATGCAGACGTAGTGCTAGTCCCGACAAGCGGTCGGCTTCGCCTCGTCGCTCTCCGCGTGCTTCTGTCTCGCCCAAGCGGTGAGGATTAATTATTGTTTGATATTTGAGGATGATACTTATGTTATCGTTGGTTGTTAGTGATGATGAGTCTGCTCGTCGCAGTCCCTCCGCTGAGTAAGTACTTGTTCAAATAGTTTGCTGGTAGTTGTATTTGCTAACGTTTGTGTGTGTTTGTGATGTATATAGGGATGCCAAGGCAGATGAAACGATGTCCGAGGTAATGACTCGATAGGACAGTTTTGGTTGGATTGAGCATTTTGTTAACAATTAATTGTGTAATGTTGTAGTGAGCTCAAAGCGAATCTGTTCATTTCAAGCAATTGTAGCACCGATGGTGCATACAGACGATGAGCGGTAGTTGCCTGGGTCCCATTCAGTTGATACCGCGAGTTTGCAAAAAGGAAGACAACAGCCAAGAAGAAACAGGAACGGGGAAAGAAGCCTTGCATTTTAACTCGATCAAGAATGTTTCATGACGATGCTTGCGTTCGAAGATGGTGCCGCCAAGGTTCAAGATGGCGGTATTTGTTTGACGAAGATTTCCACGGGCAGGACAACAACAGCTAACAGAGACAGGCTTATCAACGATCACTCTATACGTCGCTCACAGACTCAGCAATTATACAGACGCGCCCATGCCCCTTATGCTATGGTGTGGTACCTCGCAGCAGATAAGAAAGTTACTATAGCGAAGATCTAGCTGAAGCGAATCAGAGGCTACACAGGCGTAGTAGAATGCATCCTACTCATGCTCTTAACCACGAGCTGTCGGAAGATGAGGCTTACCACAGCATGTGGACGTCGTAATGACACTCTGCATAACGTGCGAAGGAATGGGAAACAAGGCAATTGTTTTGTCTTGTCAATGCTTGCGTCAAAGTGAGGAAGTCCGTCATCCCCACTATCGCTAAGGATAAGTATCACGAGTAGTTCACGGTCGTCCTGCAATTCCCGTCAACCAAATCGGCTCACGCAATCCCAAAAAACTGCATCATCAGGCTGGTTGGTAAGATGATGTCCATTCTGAATTCTGGACGAGAGATGCCCCCCTGATCACTAGGACATTCGTACTCCCGCTTCACTTTGAATTTTCATCAGCGAGAGACAAGCAAAAACGACCGATGTCCATCCATTCATCCTCTAGACAAACTCTTGGTGACTGCACACGACAACGTCTGTCCCCGTTTTCAAGATATCCGAGATTTGTTCATTCTGAACAATCGGAGACGGAAGAAGAAGGCTCATCTCAACGTTTTGCGCCGCTGTTTACTCGTAAACGCGATTCATCCGAGATATTCGACGCTCAGCACAAGGACATAACGGCGAGGATGTCTACCACGAAAAAATCAACAGCTTCCGCTTACTTTGTATTGCCACCCGCTAATGGTGACATGGTTTCCATGATGACAACCTTACCAGTGGTGAAGATACAGCGCAAACGCGCAAATACTGAACGACGACGCGAGCAATGTCGTAATAACCAAGCCCGTTACCGCGATAGACAGCGGGGATTTATGCTCGACCTCCACAACCGTGTCACTCAACTGCATGATGAGGTGCAGAAGCTCTATGTAGAGCGCTACACACTGTGCTACGGCGTCTAAACCAAGGACAACGTCTGGAATGTCGTCGTGGAGTACTTTCGCCTTTTTCGCTATGGCTATCTTGTATCAACGTCTTCGACATCAATGGCACCCACGTCGCACTTCCTGGATCAAGAATGTTTTCTGAGAGCTGCAATGGCTCCTGACGTTGTGTTTGGAGAATTGACCGGCGTCGATGCGCTCATTCAGCAGTGGAAACGCTACTCGACGTACTTCGGCAAACTCTATTTCCAACTCGAGCGAATGGAAGAGCTGCCTTTTGGAGTCATGGTCGCATCGGCCACGCTGAGTCTGACTATCACAGAATCCACACTACGACACGTGTTCCCTCATTTACTGGTATCTCTAGACGCCAAAGATGGTGATTCTGGTACGGAGAACTTATTGTTGTGTTCTCAACTGCTCGGCCAACGACTTGACTGCAAGTGCTCCGTACGCTTTGTGTGGGACGACCTCACCAAACGGGTGACGCGATTAAATTGCACGATGGATATTCTAACACCGTTGCTTGGTGTGCTTGGCAACCTCCAGGATGTGAATCATGTGCTGGAGAAAGCCCTCATCACGCCTGCCAATTTGATCGGCGAGTTGTGAAATGATCACGGTACTCTGAACCCTCATCTGTAACTAGTGACATTGGTTAGTACTAGTTCTCCAAAACGACTCCAAGAGTGTTCTTGGAAGAACAGGAGCAGAATCCAAGGCGATGCGATCGCAATGTATTCAAATTGTTGATCAAAATATACTGTGTAATTCTTCTAGCCTCCAATGAGAATCATCGGACGATTCTTTGCCTTTGATAAGCCATACATATCGCCATGACCACCTAGCGCAAACCTCTTTCGCTTCACTGCCACATCAACAATTTTTCGAATGTCCTTATCAGCGATATTGTAGCGCATGGCATCTCGCAAACTGACCTCGGTGTTGCCGAACAAGCAAACCTTCAAATTCCCGTCGGCAGTTAAACGGAGTCGATTGCACGAACCACAAAAATGCTCGCTCATAGATGTGATGAAACCAAACTGCCCTTTAAACCCAGGCATATGGAAAGCTTTCGATGTATCGTTCGTTCCATCTTGGAGCTTTTCCACAGATGGGAATTCAGCCTGGATGATATCCATCATCTCCTTGAACGGCACGAAGGTCTCATCGTTCCATCGGTTGCTATCAAATGGCATCCACTCGATAAATCGTACATCCACGGCATGATTCTTTGTGAAAGCCACAAAGTCCACAACTTCATCCAGATTAAAATGACGCTGCACCACGCAGTTAATCTTCAGAGGAGAAAACCCCAGCGTTTGTGCCTCCACGATGGAATTCATCACCCGCGTAAAACCTTGTCGTCTTGTGATATGTGCAAACTTGTCCGCTTTCAACGTGTCTAAACTGATATTCAGTCTGTCTGCACCCGCCTGTTGTAGCGCCAACAGCTTCCTTTGAAGTGTGATGCCATTAGTTGTGACACCCACCGACTCGATACCCGGAATTGCTCGCAATTGAGCCACTAGCTCCACCAAATCCCGTCGAAGCAGCGGTTCCCCTCCGGTCAATCGGATCCTCCTAACCCCCGAGGATGCGAATAATTTCGCCAGTCGGATGATCTCTGAAGTCGTCAAAAGGTCCTCAGTAGGCTGTAAAGGAACTCCATCCTCCGGCATACAATACCGACACCGCAAATTGCAGCGTTCGGTTAGCGAGATACGTAGATAAGTGTGCGCTCTTCCGAACCGGTCCACCAGTTGTGCAGGTGCTGTCTCCCTCTGTGACTGCAATGCACAAATCCACAGTCCCAGTCAGTCTCACAGTCCCATTCTCCACTTTATTGGGTCTTCTACTGCGCTGATTTCAGTCGTACCGACTGTCGGATCTCTGCCAGGATCTGGCGGATCTGCTGCAACGACTCCTCGGGGCTTGACACTCGTTCTTCGTCTGGTTCTCGACTGGAATTGATCTCGTGTCGACTGGTCGAGAGGAAGTCCTGGAGCCTCGGACCTTCTGCCACTTGTCGCTTCCACTCGGTGCGCGTGCTGAACGCGGCGCTACAACGTGCGTGACTTGACAATGAAGAGGCCAATCGATGCATCTGTGCGAGATACAGCGAGTCTAGGAATGACGCAACTACTAATTTCGGGTACTAATTTCGGTCTATTAATTTCGGTGTTTCCGCAAGGGTGCGTTATTATCACCATTCGTCGACCTCACCGCCGCGTGTGGAAAGCATCCCGGCGTTCGTAGTGCTCTTTACCTTGAGTCAGCTCTACACTGCACCGTAATCATCATCAAGCCGCTGACGTAGCAATAGTCGCTTGGTGAGCTTCTCCCAGCGTTTGAGCACTAGCTTTTGGTTGTGAGCAATGGCTTTCTCGATGGTTTGCTGCTGTTTCTCTGCGTGGGCATCCAACAATGTGGACTCGTAGATCTGATCTACCACGATACCAGACACTTTGGGCACTGTGCGTCCATTGCGCACCTCGAAGCCCACAACGGCAGGAGCAAAGTCGATGCCCAATGATTCGGCGATTGCTTCGATACGAGGCAGACGGAGATGGATGGCGCCTCGAGGGACGTGTGCTGGGCTCCATATCTCGATGTTGCCATATTTGTTCTTTGGCACGCAGTTATCCACCAACGCGGGAGGCTCGAACTCGGTTGTCTGCCACAGACCGAAAAGTGCCAGTGACCCACCGCCAGGTCTGCCATTGTCGCTTTCTCCAGTGTTGGCATCGTCGCTGTCGTTGGTATCAGGATCGTTGGATCTGGACTGCCACCTTGCTGGCGTCTGACGCTCACTATCCTTCACTACTCGACCGAGACGTCGCCACTTAAAGGCAGATTGAAGCAGCTGCACATGTTCACGGAGAAACACTGACTGTCCGTTAAATAATCCGACCACTTTGCGCGGGTAAAGACACTCGAGCTGACCAAGGTGGCGCTCGAGAACGTACAAGTGATGTTTGCGGAACCCTTCCAGGCTAGTGGGCATGCCTTCTGCCAGTTTCAAATGCTCTAACTTTTTCTTTTCATCAGCGAGAGATTTGTCCATGATTTCAGATCGCAGCATAGTAGACGTCGTCCCATTTACCGAACGCTGATTAATTGTATCTTCGTTGAACCTTTCGATCACTTGTTTCATCCAAGAGTCTGCAAGACGCAGCTCCAAGCTCTTACTCCATTGCACAGTGTAACGCGATGTTACATCCACAAGCAGTCCGTCGTCCTGGATACTGGCTACGTACGAGAAACGTGCCGCTTTGCCTCGCATGGGCTCAACCTCCTGGGGTTGGTTAACAAGTTGACGAACTACATCGACGTGAATCCAGATCTTGTTCTTCTCGTCCAGCACTTCACACCACAACCAAAACACTCGATTCACAGTACTCCAGCTGTCCGGTTCCAATTCCTCGTCCACTTCTTCTTTTTCATCGTCATTCAATGCCTTCTTCCTTAGCGTATCTGCAGCCTTTCGTGACCTTCTTCGCTTACTCAGTCTCTGCTTAAACGACGACTCGAATGCCTTCCCGCGCTGCACTAGCAGCGGATCCAGTGCACATGTGAGTCGATACCGCAGCTGCAGAGCTCCACATAAAGCAGCAAATAGCACTGCCAGTTCATAGTCTCTTCCTTCTCGAGCGAAGAACACGTTCATTAAACTCGGCTCCGTTATGAGTTCCCCTCTTAAATCTCCTTCCATCTCCTCTGTCAATTGAAATTCTCGATTAAACCATCGAACCAACAGCTCCAGAGAATACGTAAGAGACTGAGTCTTCAATTCTGCGAAGAAATCCACGTCGCTAGTTGCAGTCAGAGACAACAACAGTCCTCGTAGCAATGAGGAGCGACTGAGATCACTCCATTTAACGCGTGTAGCCAATAGAACCAACAGATGCGTCTGGTGCAGAGCTTTTTCTCGCTGTTTCTCGTCTTTAGTGAGGCGGATGGGCGGTCGTCGCCTCTTTCGAGAAACGGATGCTGCGTCCTGTTCTGCCAGTGAGCGATTCACCTGTTCCCAGTCAATTTGCTGTAGATTTGGTGCTGGTTCTGTGACTTCTGCGTCTTTTTCGATGGGTTCATCGTCGATGTTTGGAGCAGGATCTTGAGTCTCTGAGAGCGAGTTGGAGGCATCTGGCTGTGATACGGGAGGGTCTGGGATCTGCTGTGTTGTATTGACGTCTTCCCAGTCTACGTCGTCCTCTTCTTCGTCGTCTAACTCCCCTGCAGAGTAGGCGAATTCTTCGTCGTCCGAGATCATGAGCTTAATGAAATCCCTCAGGAGAGTGACATTTTAGTGACGTATCGTCATCTTAGCTGACTCAGGAGATCGAACTCCTCGCTGTGTGTCTGAGGGCCCACAGAGCTACGCTGACGTCTTCCGGGACGTTAAGCAACTCGTCTTCTTAGCTGAGCGTCGTCCAGACCTGCGGTAGTGTCCCAGTGTACTGGTCAATTACTTGTGCATGGGGACAGGTCTTGGGTTTTGAAGATCACGTACTGTGCGCACAAGTTCGTTCTCAGTCACACTAGCCAAGGATGCTGAAGATCTGGTGGAGGATCAAGCTTTTCTGTGCGACCGCATATCACGAGACTCTCGTGTGCTGTACGTGGCACTCGGTGGCCATAGCCGCATAACCAAGTCAGGCAAGGAGTTCCTCTCACTCGGTCGCGAATAGTATGAGGTGCATGAATGGAATCACAACTCAAGATTTTTTTGCCAGCTCGGAGCTGGTCTGTTTATTGGCTTTTCTTGTTATCTGATGTTTATAGGTCTGTTGCTTTTCTTGTGCAGTGTACGATACGTTTTCATATGCAGTACATGTTTGCCGGCTTTTGTTCATGCCAAGTCGGACTACTGGATCGGTAAGATCCTATCCATAGGTTTTACCTGCTCAGCTCCATGTCGACGTAGAGCTTGTGCACCTGGGCACTGAGCCGCTCCAGCACTGGCGTCTCGCCTTCTCTGCTTAATGTACGCTGGGCCTTCTTCATCGATCTCTTCATGTTACGGCTGATGCGCCGAGTAACATCACGTGTGAGCGATTCACCGTCGTGCGCCGCATTCAGCAGGTAACTTGTAAACTTCTGCTGCCCAAGATGCCCCGTGCGTGTGTCATCCAAAAACTTCCAGACGCCTTCTCCCTTGATGCGGTTGGTGCTCCGACGGGTGAGTGCCAGGTTGTCCGCTTTGTTGACAACGCTCTCTCGAAGCATGTCCCTGGCGACATAGAAATCATCGTCTCCCTCGCGGAGGTCCATCTGGAGCATAGCATGCGTGAAACATTGTTTCTCAACAATGTGGTCGAGTTCAAGATTTGCTGGAGTGGTCAGATCCAATGCCTCGCGGTTGTAGATGTCGTTACCGTTGTATCGGGCAACAACAACATCTTGCATTTGATGCCGAAGGTAAAACCCTAACGGGTCAAAAATTCTCGGTGCGATGTGTGGCAACGTGGAGTCGTGTGCAGCGCAGCAGAAGTTGTAGTTCTCCTTAGCAGGCTTCGTGCATGGTTCGTTAGTGTCGAGAAATCGACCTTGACATCTCGGAAGGGCCTGTCGTTCGTGGAATCTGCAGTATCCCAGAGCGTTGAGGTTCCGTTTGATATTGCAGGGATTACCGTCAGCTCTGTGTCCTTCACAGCGAGCCATGGTATGCAGTTTTGTCTCGTGACTTGACTGGAACAGCGCAACTTCAACTTAAATTGTACCCATCCTCTCAAAAATGATACTGATTCTCAAAGTTCCATAATAATAGCGATGTCTTCTTCGAGGCGAAGTGCTCCGTCCTGCCGCGGCGTGAACAAGCAAGGCCAACCATGCTCCGTCTCGTGGGGACTCAGTCCCGACGGCTTCTGCAAGTTCCACGTGCCCAATGCGAGCCAGTGTCTCGGTGTATCCCGCACTTCTGGCCAACGGTGTCGAATCAATTGGGACGTTGACTCTTCTGGCTACTGTGTGCACCATCGGTCTCAAGCCCCTACTGCAACTATTTCAGCCATTCCCAACGCCTGTAGAGGTCTCACTAAGCGCGGAACTCCATGCTCTGTTTCGTGGGGACTTGATGCCGACGGGTTTTGCAAGTATCACGTACCCAATGCCAGTCAATGCAAAGGCCTCGCACGCGCTACAGGTCGACGGTGTAAGATCAAATGGAACTTGGATACTCAAGGTTATTGCCAATTTCACCGACGATTGGATGCTCCAGTTACAAGACAATGTGAGGCAGTGTCAACTACAGGACGTCGCTGTCCTCAGACGGTAGGAATTGATGCTGATGGATTCTGCACTGCGCATCGAGGGGTGACGACGGAGCTGCCATTGTGTCAGGGGCTGCTGCCAGGATCGACAGAACGATGTGGAAATAATGCCAAGATCGGGTACAACTTTTGTTGTGCTGCTCATGACCCAAAGTTCGCGACGTCGTATGTGGCACCGAGTTTGTTTAACGACCCGGGATTGAGGAAAAATGTGGAAGGAGACATTGTTAAGCTGTTCAAAGGACGAGATTTGTATCATGGAGAGAAATTGGATCTGAATACGATTGGTGCGGTGGAGCTGGATCATATTTTGGAGAAACAGTGCTTTGCGCATGCGTTCCAACGTGTAGAACTTCAAGATGAAGAAGCTCAGGATGTGGCATTCTTGTTGCGGGAAGAGGTCGTGAATGAATTACCGAATTTGTGTTTGACTCGTGCGACTACGAACAAGATGAAGGGTGCTGCTGTCTCCAAGTTCCTTGACGACTCGTTGACTGGGCACCGAGGATCGAAAACGTTTACTGACTATCTGTTGGAGGAAGAGCGTGATGACACACGACTGACGCGCGACGTGACTCGAACCATTAGAATCGAGATGGGTTCGGCACTTCGAAGATGCCAGCGTAAACTGGCCGAAGAAGGAGAAACACCTGCGTTAGAAGCGCTTAGCGCTGAGTTGCAGCAGTTGTACGTGGAAATGGATCTTCATTCATCTCAGAGCGGCAAGACTAAGCCAAGGGTTGGTGTTACTAAGACCGTCAATGATAATAAGGATGAAGAGTATGTACTCGTCGATTCAGCGAAAACAGATTCCTGGATGATGGTAGATGTCAAGCGAACAGTGAAGGTTGAAGCGCGATACCCCACGCTAAGTGCCGATGCAAAGCCGTTCGTACCGGGGGCTCGATTGGCAACGACTAATTCGCGCAAGGATGTCGAAGTGGCTAGTGGGTCAATTGAGTGCTGCAAGCTAGAACCAGATGCAGTTGAAGTCAGTGGCAAAGTGAGCACCGAACCACCATCATCTAAAGCAGTGGGTATCCGGGGCAAGTCCATCAAGCACGAAGCGCAACTGTCATCTGAGTCTACCTCCGAAGTTGTGGTGAAGCAAGAAGATACTACGTAGTACAAAGGGAACGCAGACGTAAGCGGCTTATGGTAAGCCATTATAACTTGTCCAGTGAACAAGGGATCACTTCGATGGGAGTTTTTTTTTGCCAGCGTATTGTCTGGTCTGTTTATTTGTTTTTCTTGTTATCTTCTTTTTCTCGGTTTTCCTTCTCATATGCAGTAGCCCACGCACGGGCTGCAACTAGACCGGCTTCTGTTTATATCAAGCCGACGCACAAGATCGGTAAGATCTCTGTTGTACGGCGCTTTACGAGTTCCATGCATTCGTATAAGTATCGCAGCTGCCCACATTCGACAGCAACATCAAAGACGACTTTACAGTCGGTGACTCCATCCTCTTCGAGTTACTTGCACGAGTGTGGCACAGTGCAGATTGATAACAGCTTGGAAATTTTATCAAAAGTTGGACGATCGCGAGGGCGTTGACTCCAGCATCGTTCAATGATCCACTTCAGCTCTGGTGTGACCTTCTTGTCGCGAATCTGTGGGCGGTTGCCTTCCTTTGCAAACAACACTGCAGCAAACGGACCCTTGCCAACGAATTGGCGCAAGTTCTGTTGGTACGGCTCCTCTTCGTGAAGAGCCTCGTTCATCAACACACCGAACGAATACACGTCCGTCTTTTCATTTGCGAGAGTACTGGAGCTCAGCAACTCCGGAGCCATGTACGCCGCTGTACCTCCAGCAATACCCTCGAAGTCGATATCTTCATCACCGTCGCCGTTCGAGCTGCTGAGCATGTGGGACGACGTGGTGCTGGCTGCCTTGGCACGGAATGTGGCAAGTCCAAAGTCTGCGATCTTCGCTTGGAAGTCGTCAGTGATCAACACGTTCTGAGGCTTCAAGTCTCCGTGCGTCACGTTGCACTCGTGAAGCTGAGCCATGCCGTACGCAATTCCTAACAAAATGTTGAGCTTGATGCGGCCGTCCGTCATCTTAGCCTCGACTTTCGAGTCCTCGCAGTAATGCAGCAGGTAGCTGAGACTTCCCTTCGACACATACTCCATGACGAGACTGACGGGGTTGAGCGTGTAGCCGTGTAACTGTACGATGTTGGGGTGGTCGCCGAGCATGCCGAGGATGAGTGTCTCGCGGATGAACATCTTGCGTTCTTTCTTGGCGAGCTTGGTAGCGTGCAGCTTTTTGATGGCGACTTCCTTCTTGTTCCACTTGCCTTTGTACACAGTGCCGAATCCACCTCGACCAAGGGGTTCAGCGTCCTCGTTGATCTCCAGTTCCTCGTGAAAGTCGAGTTGTGTGACACTGCTCTTTGGCATGAAGCTGTCGATTGCTTCGTTATCGTCAATATTGGCGAATGCGTTGCGCAACTGTGGGGTAGCTCGCACAGGTTCTGGCTCGGATATCATTTCGACAGGCGTATTTCTCTGTTGCTGCATGAATCTTTCAAACAGTCGATCACGAAGGAGCTTGTTCTCATAGTATTCATCCCTCTTGTCTTCGTGAATCAAGCCTGGTGATTTACCAATGAAGTGGCGTGCGACGGCCTTGGTCATATCTGGTGATCCATCCTTGTGGCATGGGACCCACGCGGGGAGTGCTTCGGTCGGATGCCAGTGTTGTGCTTGGCTCTGGACCCATTCTTTGGCTTTGGTGGTGCGGAGGTCTGG
>PCFV01000354.1:0-31798 GCA_002812785.1 Phytophthora litchii | reverse complement strand
AAGCAGCCAGACGCGGGCATGACAGATGGTGTCTCGAGCGACTTTAAGACCTACGACAACCCCCAGGCCCCGGTGTACATTTTGAGTGGTGCATGCGGAACCGTTGAGGGTCTTGATATGACTCCTGACCCCAACAACGTGACATGGAATGCGGCCTCAAATTACATCGACTACGGTTTCTCGACTCTGGAAGCAAACCGATCGATGCTGTCCTGGAAATTCGTGAACAGCTCGAATCAGGCAGTCCTAGATGAGTTTGTGATGAGAAAGACGGTTCCATCCACGGAAGGCTGCAGCGATGCTAGTGCCTACCAATACTAAAGGATGAAGTGTCAGCAGTTTTTCGTTCGTTTAGAGGCTGTAGCGTTCGTATAGACAATCGTCGAATTGAACAACTTGCTCACACCATGGTCCTTGCTTACGTAACTTTTCGCGATGAGTGACATTCTGGCGGTGTACTCTATCTCTCTACATTCGTGTCGCTCAGTGAGAAACTTTGTGTTGCCACGGGATACAAATTATCTCTTCAAGGTTGGGAGCACGACAAGCAACATGTACACTGGCACGAACCAGGTGGTACTAGACAACTTCACAATGTGGAAGACTACCTAGATGTAAACGTAGTGCAGTACAATCTGTTGCACATGTGAGGGAAACAATAAAAGGAAATGCTCTTCAAAAACTGCTTTTGAGTACCTTATTAGAGCTGTTTCTCCTCGAGCTACAGATGAAATGGTACATGTATGTTATTCTGAGATTGCTTCTCCCAAGCGCCAATCCATGAAAATTCACAGCTGCCTTACTTTGCAGAGGAAGCATACATCTTCTCGATGCCCTCGGCGTATATTTTCTCCACCACCGACCTCTTCACCTTCATCGTGGGTGTGAACTCGTTTCCGTCAACGGAAAAATCGCGCGGAATGATGAAAAACTGCTGCACATGTTGAGCTCGTGAAGCGGCCCTGGTGTTGGCTCGAGCCACTCACAAGTTTGAGCGGCCGAGACAGTGGTGGCGTCACTGCCGATTTCCTTCGCCACGGATAGAGCTACCGTATCCAGTTTGTCGGTGGGCGCCCCAGTGGTAGCATCCGGTTCAACTCGTAACGAGCAAAGGAGGGTGAGGTAATTGCGCTTCTCGCCGATGACCATCACATTAGAAAGCACTTCCAGCTCCCTCTTGATTTCGTTTTCAATGAGAACTGGCGGAATGTTTTCACCACCCGACGTAATGAAGATCTCCTTTAGACGTCCAGTGATCGAGAGATACCCGTCCGCATCGAGTTCGCCAATATCGCCCGAATACAACCACCCATTTTCATCCAGTCTTCTTTGTCATCTCTTCATCGTGAAGGTAGCCCATAAAGACATGGCGCCCAGTGTACTGGATTTCACCAGTGTCGGGGTCAATTCGAGCTTGCGTCCCTTCTAGTGGAGGGCCAACACTTCATAACTTCCATTTGCCCGGCATGCTGAAGGTGAGTGGTCCAGTTGACTCAGTTTGTCCATAGAGTTCGTATAATGGCATATTTAATGAAGCGAAAAACCGCATAACTTCGACTGAAGTAGGCGCGGCACCTGTTAGGAAAGTCGTGCATTCATCGAGTCCCAATGCGTGACGAATTTTGCTCAAGACCATGTAATCGGCGACCCAGAAGCGCAATCCAAAACCGCTTGGAGTTGATCCATACTGCGTTTCCTCCAAGTAGGTGGCGCTCCTCTCCATAGCCCACATCAACAGCGACTTCTTCAGTCCATCTGGCGCAGAACCAAGTTTCCCCTTCAGTGCATCCATCATTTTCTCCCAAACACGGGGAACACCACAGAAGTAGTTGGGTCGTACTTCTTGTAGCGTTGCCAGCAATCCCCCTCGAAGAGCATCCGGGTCCGCAAAATATACTTCCGACCCGATGGCCAATGGCACGTGAATGTCTAGAAGTTGAGCGGCACTATGCGAGAGCGGCAAGAAGCTGACACTTCTCTTCGCTTCACGTGCTTCTGGATGAGCGTTCAATGCAGCATTTGTAATCCACGTCAAGTTGTCGTGGGAAATCATAGCAGCCTTGGGTGGACCCGTCGTACCAGAAGTGTAGATGAGCGAGCAACAATGACCTGGTACTTGATTCGCCATTCTTTCATCCACCAAGTTGATGTTCACGGATTCTCCGAGTTGAAGGAACTCGCTGAACGAGTATACGGGAATGCTGTACTGGGTGTCTTGAGGCACACCAGCATTATTCCACACTACCAGAGCCTTTAGTGCGGGTAATTGGTCGATAACCGACAAGTATTTGTCGAGCTGACCTTTGTCGGATACCACCACAACCTTCGCCTCACAGTGTGCTGAGATGTATTGACACGCTTCAGCGTTGCTCGTACCATAGATTCCGGCGATCACCGCTCCTGCCACAACCGTGCCCATGTATGTGAAAAGCCATTCCGGCCAATTATCACCGAGCACGTTGACAGCCTCGTGCGGTTGGACTCCGAGAGAAATGAGTGTCCGTGCGAACTGTCGACTGGTATCGTAGTATTGCTGCCAAGTGTGGGTAACCCACTGGTCATCCTTCTTGATGCTGAGAGCTCAATCATTTGGCGATCTAGCGACGGTGGTCTTGAAGGTATCGATGAGGGTCGTAGGTTCACAAGAGGCGAGTGTTTTGTCGTTTTGAGCTACACGCACAGTGGCGATCTGGTCGAGTTTCCAGACGCCTGCCATACTTAGTCTTGCGTTGAAAACGGCGGAAAACGAAAATGACTGCCAAGACAACACTTCGGCACAGATAAATTCATTGAAGGGGTAGAACTGGCCTTTGCATGATCACTATCTGCCTTATGGTTGGTTGGTGCGCAGAACGCTTGCAGCGAGTTGAACATGATGCGTTCGGGTATTTAAACTTGAGGTGGTTTACGAGGATGACGTTGATGGGACGAAGTCCGTAAACGAAGACCGTAAACCGGATTAAATTTGTGATGGGAATTGTTGGATCAAGCTCTCGTTCACATCTTTCATTTGTTTCTTTGTCCGTCTGAGCAATGGTACTGAGCGCATGACGTGAGGAACACTTCCAGGTCACTGGGTATACTACATAATAATGTGGAATATCATGAAAACTCGATGGAACTATGGTGCTCTGAGTCACAGGTCTGTCTTCACTCCGGCCGCGTAGATCACCTCAGTTGACTTGACAAATGGTGCTTGAAGAACCACCGGCACTGCTTCAATCACGGACGGCGGGCTATGAGGGTCCGTTCGCCGCCAATAATTGTTTTGTTCCAGAGGCTCACCCCGCTCTACATCGCGCTCCTGTCGTCGTTGCAGCGCGTCGTGCATCTCTCGTCGGTATCCTTGCCAGGCCCAGTAGCCATACCCGACCACCATCAGCATCGCCAGCACGATGAGGCAGTAGACGGCGATGTACACGCCGTTCGAGCTCATCTCAATTCTCGAGAATATTTGACCAGAATACTAAAAAGGACCTTATCTAAGGGCATAATATTGCAGCATGTCAACGAATTACTGACTGACAGAACCGGACAACTAATCACCGGAAGATACTTTTCGTGTCAGTTGGTGACTTTGTAAGAACACGATGGCGGGCTCAACTTGGACATCGGATGAAGTGTGGTGGCTGGTCGAAGCTTGGCAAGAAACTGTGAACGAATTGAAGAAAGTGGGCGCCAAGAAGAAGAAAATGAATTCGGCGGACTTCAACAAGCTCGTTCACGAGCGCTTTGTGATACTAGCAGGCGGTTCCAGTCCTCGTACAATTGCTACGATTTCGACTAGGAAGGTCATTCTTCAGAACTCGTACGAGTTCATCCGCGCCTTCCAGGGTAATCTACCAGCAACTGGAGGTGTTGACTGGTTCACCTTGACTTCGACCCACCAGCGAAAGTTGATGCAGACGGCCGGAGGGAAGGAAGTGCGACCGATTGACGAACGAGTGTTCTTTGCACTGAACAAGCTTCTCACAAAGGACAGTGGTGTAGTCGAGGAGAGCGAGCATGAAAACGAAAGCGAAAGCTCAAGTTTGAGCTCTGAGGGTGATAAATACGAGCTGACCATGCACCAGAAGAAAGCTATGGCACCGAAGAACACAAACACCGGAGTGACTACGATAACAAGAACACACAAGAGTACTTTGGAGGAGGAAACTGGTGAACTACTTAGCCAAAAAGGTCAAAAGGATGCCAAGTCGAAACGTCAACGTGTTGCATCCTCTAGCAAAAGTTTCGTCAGTTGGTGGTGTGAAGGATATTCTCGAGCGCCAGAGTCAAGTACTGGCAAATTTTCTTGAAAAACGTGCCGACGAACGCACTCGAGAACACAAGGCGAGTCGCAAAGAACGAGAGGCAGATCAGAAGTTCTGGGCAGCGGAGACGGAGAAGGATCGCTCTCTTCTACGTGAGCTGTTCTCGCACGAATAGGAATTGAGCCGTAATTTTGATGGGGGTCAAGTCGATTGTTGCGCAGCTGTAGGTAGTATAGTTAGCTAGCTATACAGCAGTCTAACTCTAAAGGTCTCAACTTAAGCCTCGTAGTAGCAGCGATCGCAAACACGAACTGGCACGTTGATGCCAAACTCCGGAATCGACTTGAACTTTTCAGAGCAACCCTCGCATACGAGGGCACCACAACGACGGCAGTTGTGCTGGTCTCGGTTCTGCTGTGCCTCACTAGAGGATGTCGAGTTCCATGTGAACGGAGAATCGCAGCACATACAGCGCGTCTTGGTACTGAAAGGTACCCACTCAGGTAGCTTCGGGTTAGCACGGCGTGCATCACGCACAATACGCAGAGCACTTAAATAATTGCGACCCAAGTGGTCACTGAGCATATTTTGCTGCACTGGAATATGTGAGAGCTCCTCGCACTTACGATCAACGTACACGGCTTCATAAATGCCCTTGTAGAAGAAAACGTGCGTCACCTTCCCTGGAATATAGAGTTCCTTGGGGTCTTCTATCAGAGTTGCTGCCAATTCTGCAGTCACCTTCTCTTCTTCATGGCGCGCCTCGTCCGATGGTTCGAGGGTCTTCTCTTCGCTGTTTTGATCATCAGCTTTGTCGAGTTGGTCGATCAAATTGGTTCGTGTGAGTGTCCAAGAGGAGATGCCGCCATCCTTGTTAGTTTCCTTTGCCTTCTTCTCTGCTAACGTCAGCTTCGTTTGTGGGGAACTTGACTGCTTTTGAGCCAGCTTGTCTTGGTTAGCAAGCTTTCCTTTCCTCTGATCAGCCGCTTCCTTGGCCCATTCGCGTTTTCTCGGTGCCCAAAGCGTCTTTGCGCGCTCTTTAAAAGCTTCTATGTCTTCGGAAGCTGTGTCTCGCCAGCATCCCTTGAAATTTTTTAGCTCATCAACAAGCTTGAGAACGTTCGAAGCTTTTGCACGAGGCACAATGTCATCCCGAAGTACAATTGAGTGAACAAAGTCGATGCATGATTCGGCCACGCTTAAATTTACACAAGCGGGGACGGCGTATGCGAAACACTCAAGGTCTTCAAACTCCTTTTGCAGCATAACTGATAGTAGAGCCGCACATCCAGCTCCCAGGGAATGACCCGCGAAAACAATATGGTATCCTTCGTTATGTAGAACGCGGAGGGACTTGACAATACGATCCTTTATCCACATGACAGCTTTCAGCATGCCGTTATGTGCGAAAGCATCTACAAAACCGCCCGTTGCTTCGCTCTGAGGTGCACCCGCCGAAGAAAGACCGATTTCCTCCGGGTAAGCTTGGATGTCAGTCAGTGCATCCTGAACAGACTTTGAACCACGGATTAAGACAAGTGCCGTCTTGTTCTCCTTGTTGCCCAAGAGAGCGAAGGAAGGATGTCGAACATCCTGGTCTTGGACATGGGCGTAAATGAGCGAAAAACCTTGCAATCGACTAATACGTTGAATATCCAAGACATCCAGTTCGTAGATACCGTGCAACGCTAATGGAGCGTATTTCAGCACTTTTGTCAAGAATTCGTCTGAGACTGGTACACAGCCGTTGTGGCTTTCCTTCTCTCCCTCTGGCACTCCACCACGATCACCTCGATTCATCGCCATGAAGTAATAAGTACCAATAGCAGCATCTTGAAATCCAAGATCATCCAAGTCACCAAGTAACCCTTTCAATGTTGAAAAGGACTGCATGAACTCATTACGTAGTATGAAGCCAATCAAACCGGCTCGGCCGTACTTGCGCAAGAAATCAGCGCTCACAACAGCCATCTTCGCTGCTGCACCGATTGGCGCGGATTTTGCCGCGACAAGTGTGCCTCCAGCAGCGCGCATTATCTTATCGACAGCTGTGTCAGTGGCTGTGTTGTAGTACACCGTGAGCTTATCTTCGAGGTAATCCTTAACGCGTTCGATGCGCCACTGCACAAGTTGCTGATCAATCTTTTCCATCAAGATATAATGACAGTTCTTACACAGTTTTGAAGGAGTTGTGTGGCCATACGCACGAATAATTGCAGACTCTGGCAAATCGTCTCGGCAGAAAGACTCTAAGCAGTAGCCGCATTGGTAACGAAACTTAGTCATACCAAACTCGATATTGCATTCCTTGCACTGTTTTGACTCGGTAAGTTCTGGGGGAGATAAAAACTTCGGGATACTTCCTTCGCAGCATGTCACAAGAGATCTCTCAACAGGAGATAGATCTGGAAATCGCTTGGAGAGCATGGACAGAACTTCCGAGTCGCTCTCCTCATCCGAGCCTTTAGTACTGTGCTTTCGTCCTCTATGCACCGATGGTATCTGGGGCTCTGCCGAAATCGCAGCAGCAGTCGCTGCTTGTGCCATTTCCAACCCAAACAGCGAAGCCTCTTTAATTGACTGTACCGTTCCATATACTGCCTGCTTCGACGATGAACCTGCCAAGTTTATCGCGAACGACGGCAACGACACCACTGCTGACGAGATTCTACCAAAGAATCCCGATGACTTCGCTGGCTCGCCACGTTTCGATTCTTTCTTCTCATCTCCAAATTCATGCGACGGGAACAACACATTGTCTCTCTTCTCACCACCCTTGGCCGACGGGAAGAGCGTGTTTGCCTCACTCTCTTCACTCTCTATCTCTGTCTTCGAATCTGCTTCATCTTTAGCTTCCTCTCCCTTCTTACCAGACGGTAAGAGCGTCTGCCACTCAGAATTAGTATCTCCCGTCTCAGAAGCTTCTTCTCCTCCAGTGGTGACATTCTCAGCTCCAGAAACCTCAGCTTCGACCACTTTCTGCTCGCTCGCTTTACTGCCCATCCACACGCGAGTGCGGACAGCACTGGAGCGCGTCATGGGACCTAGTGAGTCATTAAACTTTTCCCCATAGAGCCACCCTTCCTCATCATAGTCCTCGCCTTTGTAGATCGTCCACACAAACTCCTTCTGCTCGTCTTTACTGGGACATATCTCTTGTTGTGCTGTACACCATGCAGGAGGGTCTTCTGCGTACAAACGCGCGCTCCAGCCCTAGATAATGGAAGATTGTGGGAATATGTTAATGATATTGAAACGTAATTTTCTCTGCGTCTATAGTAGATAGAGAGGCTAGAGAGCGTGCAGTAAGTAGAGCAGATGAATACGCACCACGATAGGGTACCACCGCTGGTTCTCAATCACCTCCGGCATGAAGATACAAAGCGCAGAGATCGAGTTCTGCTGCGGTTTCTTCGGACGAAATTGGAGAAATGAGACAATACAAATCTGATGTAGGTGCAAATATTGGAATCAGATCTGAGTATTTTGACAAGTTGAAGTCGTTCAAATCATCATTCCTGAATGAGTAGAATGGCGATGGGGGATGTATAGTTCTCATACGGAGAATTACTGTGGCCATGACTGTGATGGGATTACTTTAAAATTGTAGATCTTGCTATGTGAAAAATGTTGGTACTCATTTCGCTGCACTTGACCAGAACCATCCATTGTTATAATCGTCAGTAGAAATGAATGTGAACATCGCTGACGCGTTGATCAATGATCAATGGTCATCTGTAAAGGTACTGCGATGATCTCTGACAAAGGGCCAGAGGGATCACACGTAGAAAGAAATCTATGATCGAGCGTCATATATTATTCAATAGCCAGGTTCGCAAGTTGCTATGTACTTATACCGTCTCACCCAGGAAATGTTGGTGGCATGATCTGTCCTTAAGGAATGCTGTGACCCAAACTGTCGATGAATGGTACTATGCCTGCAATTCTCATGTTCTCAGTACGGAGCACGCGCATGATGCCAGCGTGATCACCTGACCGGACAAGTGAGCAATGGAAACTGCGAAATTGCAGATCCTACATCTTTTTCGCTTGCACAAGACACTTATCGGTATGAGTGGCACCGGATGGAGGAGGGCACGCGCAAACGATTCACATAAGACAGTCCATTGCGATCGTACTGATCAGCTTTCGCCCTGCAAGTTAAACACCATCGTTGGATAGTCATGCAAGGGACAGTTAGAAGAGCAACAGCACAGGAGCTTGGACAGCACATTGGAACTATGACTTGCTACATATATTGTAGTTTCGTTTGTCGTTTGATGTGGTCGATCTTTTGTCCAAGATGTTTTACACTTTACATTATCAGAGACTAACGTAAACAATTTCGACATCCTTCAGAAATCGGGGTGATGAGCATTTTTGGTGGTCGCTTTGACGTTGTCAACCCGATGAGTGAAGTGGTTATAGCACTCTTCACGTCGAGCAGTAAAATTCGTCTGTCCATCCGAACTACAGTAGCATGTGCCATAGCAACCGCTGCGTGTGCATCAATCCAATCATCTATCTTCATGAAGGTCAGGTATCATTAGCGATGAGGTGACCCACATACCAGTGTACGATCGCGTTCAAGGTGCTGTCTTCAGTGAAGACTCTTCACTGACCCATCAGTTGTGGGCCACAGCTGGCAGTTGTAATGGCAGTTGTCAATTGCCTGTTGCTGCTGGGTAATGCACACGATTACCTTTTCCTACACCATTCAGGTAACCTTAGAAAACGATGTTGGAAGGTTTGTATGAGTACATGTTCATTCGATCAAGTTAATTTGGTGCTGAGGAGGGGAATGTTACGACTATGATTCACGATTACAGCACGTTGATGAGTGTATTCTACATTAAATCGTTCATCAAAAAGCATGGACGATGTACTAGCCACTCCACATTGTCACAATTCCCAATTATCACGAGCTTGATGGTCACGTACGGCACCGTGCCACTCCCGACTCAACAAATCTTATTCGAGTAACATGCAGAGTTCCTCGTCTCAACGCAGCACCACCAGCACATCATTCGTCCGAGGCACGTGGAATTCAAAAGATACGCCTGTCACGATACTTGCCATTGCCCCTGGCTCAACTTTACATGGAGGTATCACCACTCGAGTTGTGGTCACTAAATCTTACTGAGAGAAGACCATGTTTGGTGTGGTGTCATGAGCTCAATTACCAAGGGAACTTTTCTTGAGACTCAGGACCCGAACCGATTCATTTTTGGTTTTGCACCCCACAGCCCACATCATGGCTTGCCAAGCCCCAACTGCAACGGAGACATCTGTCGACAAGGCCAAGTCGCCTGGAAATTACTTTGATCTCAAGACCCCTGAAGATACTAATGGCGACATTGAGACTGGCGCTCTACGAGTTGGTGGCGCTCCTTCCATCTGGTCGCTGCGCAACATTGGTGTGCTGGTCAGCTTCTGCTGTGTCACAATCGTCTACGGCATGAGCTTGAGCATTTTGTATGCCGTCATGAACAACTACTTATACATGTCTGGGCTACTCGTCGCGACAGCGAAAGCCCTTGTGAAGATTCCTCGCGTCCTGCGGGTTTTCCTGTCAGCATTCTCGGATATTTATCCGATTTTTGGATATCGTCGTCGACCGTATATGATCATTGGTTGGCTTGTCGCCTTTATCGCGTGCTTCATCATGGCAGTGATCCCACTTGGTGAACCGTACTACGAAGATTCCTCACTCGAAGATATCGACCTCGTTGACATGACTCCTGAGCAGCTGGTACTTGTGCATACAGATGCTCCACACCGCGGGATCAAATTTATCTTTCTCTTCATGCTTGCCAACTTGGGTGCTGTAATTGCCTACGGGCCGACGTATGGCATCTTTATTGAGCTGTCGCAGCGCGAGCCTGAACAAATCCGTGGTCGCCTCCAAACAAACGTATTCATGGTGCGCAACGCTCTCGCAATTGTGACGGCTTTCTTGACTGGCCTATGCTTGAACAGCACCGAATACGGTGGTACTTTCTCCTGGTCAATCGGTTTTAACGGCATCATGTGGATCTGTACTGTCGCGACGCTGATTACCATCCCGTTCTGCTGGTTCTGTATCACCGAGGAAAAGGTGGAGCAGACCAAATCCATCGGTACATTTTACAAGGAGATCTACGAAGTGATCCAGACGGAACCATTTTATCGTCTCTTCATTTTCAGGTATTTTACAAAGATCTTCGCTTCGGTGTCGGTCACAGCATCCAGTAACATCCAATCCATCTATGCCGGAGTCACACCACTCAACGATGGTATTGCAGCTTGCATTAGTCAAGTCTTGATCGTGGCAGGTCTCTTTTCGATCAAAAAGTGGGGTCTTCAATGGAATTGGCAATATTTGGCTATCTTCTCCCAACTTTTCGCGGTGTTTGTCGACGCCTTCCCGGCTTACTTTTACCATCTGGAACGTTGTCCGTAGTCAATGGTTTTGGCTCGGTATTCCACTTCTCGAAGACTTTGTGGGTGAGTTTGTCGACTACGCGACTACCATCACCATGGTGGAGATCGCCGAACCTGGCCGTGAAGCCACATCGATGGGTTTCCTGGGTTCCATTACTGCAGCTGCCCAGCCATTTGGCACGGTCATTACGAAGTCGGTCGACAGCTACTTCGAAATTGGCCAAAAAGCTCTCAAGAGAGACGACCACGCGGTACATATGGACCTCACATACGCCTACATCATCGCCTACTTGTTTAACGTCGCGGCGGTGGCATTCGCGTTCCTCTTGCCCCGGCAGAAGCACGAGGCACAAGCGATGAAACAGAACGGCAATAAGAGCAAGCTCATCGGCACGGTCGCTGTCGTCATTTTCCTGTTCTCTGTGGCGTGGGCAATCATGACTCATCTCCTGTCGCTGTGGGACTCACCTTCGTGTCTGCGTATTGCTGGTGGCAGCGGATGTTAGATTCGTGAATGCCAACATTAGATCCACGAAATGCTGGAAAGTAGAAATTACTTTCTCAGGTGATAAACACTTCATGTAAATATCCCATTTCTTGGAAACGTGATCTTGTGGCAGAATTCATGCATTGACTGCTGGTCGACTCATTTATAATCCTATCACCCACTTCATACCATCTTGAAAATGTCCACCGATAATTGTGACGATACGCATGCTTCAAAATGGTCATTGACCTGAAGCTCTATACACACGCTGTCGGGGCTACCCGATCGTTAAATATTTTGCAATGAGGTATCTCGCTAAGTCATTGGCACCACTGAGAGGTGCACACATAAGAAATCAAGCAATGCCGTCAGATACATGGCCAAAGAAGATCGATAAGGGATCAGCAAACGTACCTTTGCTTGTATATGAGCGACAAATTGTAGGCTGTTTCTCGGCACAGCAAGTACTCAGGGGGCACCTCGCGGTGCTGTTGCTTGGTCGTCTCGAAAAATCGCAGCACTCGCTCGTACATCGGGATAGCCAAGTGAAACAAACCCTTAATCCACAACACACAATACATTATGTCAGGAAACGATACAATGTAATTTGCATCAAGCGTCACTAGTCAATCACCGAATACGTACCAGTTGCTGGTGAGCGCGGCCAATGTTGTACCATGCCTCAACCTGACGAATTTCCGACTTGATGTCGCTCGGGGCGGCAATACGGGTGCGTTCGTACTGCTGCAGAAATGCGAAAGCCTTTGCCACAGTGTGCTGTCGATCATTAATCGTTCGCTGCATGGAAGCTGACAGGAAGGCCAAGCCGATACAGAATAGTGTGAGTGGATCATTCGGGTGCTTCTGATGAGCAAGCGTCAGCTCACCCACCGTCAGCGATGCAATATCCCAGGCCGACGACTGGTGACCGGCAAGTAAAATAGCTGGATAGCTCTCAGGATCATCGCGCAGCAGCTTAGCCAGAAATTTCTGGTGCCATGAAAACACACCAGTGATAGCGATCACGCGAGAGAACAAATTCCAATAGCCCAAGTTATGTGGGTCCTCCATGATGTTCAAGCGTGCACACTCGTATGCCATGCGGTTCTCTTTGAATTCAAGAGCGATGACAAGTGCCAAGAAGCGCAGCTCGAAGCGTAGAGTCGGTTTTGAGATTTTGTCCGATGTGTTCACATCCGTCAGAAGCTCAATCGCAGCTACATATTTGCCTAGTTCAGTGAGCGTCTGAGCAACATCGATCACCAAGTTGTAGTATTGCTGTTCGCCGAGCGCACGTGAAATCACAATTTGCTGCGCAACTCGCATGACAATACCCATGAACGACTCGCGCTGCCTTGAGTCAGTGATATCCACCAAATACTCAGACTTTAAAACCTGGAAACCCATAGACTGCGCATCGCTCTCTGAAATTACGTCATGCGGTTCCACCAGTGGGTTCTTTACCCGTCCGGACAACCGGAATGATGTCTGGCTAAGAGAAGTGAGAATGATCGGAATACCAACTTGGCATAGCACTTCAGCCTCACCCGACAGCTTCTTTAGGTGTCCATACTCAATTAACAATTTCAGGCGAATGCCGTTTTCCATAGCATCTACTGACAATGACGGATCATGAGCCATCTCCATTCGGGTTTGGTCTTCTTCATCATCGTCTTCATCATCGTCCACTTCCTCTTCAAGTTCATCAGCATCACTGTCTCCGTTCCCTTTAGTATCTTTTTCGTTTTCATCCCCCTGCGCAGAAGCTTCGTCTTGGTCCTTGTTTTTCTGGGAAGTGTTGATCCAATACGGTCGAATCGGAGGACACATTGTCTCTGGTAAATACTCCTTAAGCAACGTGATACCTTCTAATGGACTATTCTTCTTTCGCGTGGATTGCATAGCCTGCAGCATTAACTCCGGGTCTACAGTCAAGTCTGGCGACGATCGTTGGTGCGCCAATGCTTTCTCGTAATACTCCACTGCAACGTCGTAAATGCCAAGGCGGTCATGACATGCAGCAAACTTAATCCAAATCTGCTCAATGGGGAATTCTTCACGCCCAAGTAGCTGTTGTAGAATTGCTGCTGCCTCTCGGTCCTGGTCTCCTAGCGCGATGTACGCATCGGCTACATCTAGGTAAAGGTCACCAAATACTTCCACATCTTGGGCAAATAAATGCGTGAACATGGACTCAGCCGTGGCAAAGTCCCGCTCGAAAAGGTGACATATACCATACTTGACAGCAATATCAAGCGGCAAGCCACCCGGATCACCCTCCACCTGTTCAGGATCTTGAGTTGAGGCATAACGCGCGTGAAGATGATGAATCACATCAATAGCTTCACGATATTTCTTGAGTGTAATGTACAGATCTGCGAGCATATTCACAGCGTTAAGCTCATACTTCGACGAGTGCAGATTGCGTGACGAGTCCAACGTCGCAGCTTTTTTAATGCACATTTTGAGTGCATCCACAGCTTCTTCTTCTTGTTCATTGCAATGATACGCCTCAGCAATTTGAATCCAAAGCGATAGGTCATTCGGTATCAATACTGTGAGTTTCTTGAAAACTTCCGCAGCCCGTCGATTATCGCCCTGCTCACGACACAATTCTGCGTAACTAAATAATGCCTCCTTATCTTTGGAGTCTGCACTGCTCGCCTTCTTAAAACAAAATAAGGCTTGGTCAAAGTTCTTCTCGTCTTTCGCAATACGTCCCACGCGTTTCCAAAGTTCTGCATCTTGTGGTGTCAATGTGCACGCAATCAAAAAGAACTGCAAAGCTTTGATTCGGTCCTGTCGGTCTTCATAGATCATACCCAGTGTATGATATGGGTCTGGAATGGTCGGAGCCTTCTTGATAAAGTCCTTGAGCAACGTAATTGCCTCGTCATATTGATGCGAAGCGTACAACATGTTGGCTTCACCCAGTACATTGGCCAATTCAGGCGGTACTTTGGTGGCTGTGACGCTGCGTTTGCCCGTATGGCCACGTCGTCGTCGTCGACCTTGTCTGCCTTCTCCGCGTCGTCTGCGCTTGCGAGATTTGCCCCAGAGTTGGCGCTCAATGTCCGAGTCTTCTTCCTCTTCCTCCACTCCGTCGTCTTCACTGGATGGTGGCACGTATGCGTCGTCACTCTCTTCAGCAGGACCGTCAGAATGTTGGTAATCTTCATCTAGCATGTCCATCTGCGCATCGATTCGCCCCACTTCGTCCTGCGGAAGCTCCTGTGCGTCGCCCATGGCCGCCTCCAGTAGCGACCGGAACGACATTTTGATCGTAGACAAAAACTGACTGGGTGGTGATCACGCGGATCAATTTGGACTATTTCCAGTCTAAAACATCATATTTGTGCATTTGCGCATTTGAGCGATGTAAAGACTAAAAAATATCGCATTTTGAGCACTTTTGAATTTGAATTATGGAGGGAAGTCGCAATGAGAATGAACTGTCGTGGCCAGAAGTGCAGGAGATCTGTGGACAACTAGAAGGCATGTTCCACGACGATGCGCTCAAGGATGCAGCACGTCTGCGCGCGCTCGTACAGAAGCGCAAAGACATCGCTAGTACGCTCCAGAACCGTCAGAGCACGGCCCAGAGACAACTTGCCCGTAAGTAAAACTAGCTACGAGTTTACTTTGAATATTTATTGGTTATTATGTTGTCAGACCTGCGCGCAAATTTGAGTGAGTGGGAGGAAAAAGAACAGGCAGCCAAAGAACGCAACGAACAGGTGCACAAGCGTCTGCAGGAGCTGGACGCCATCAAGCGAGACATGGCTGTGCAGCTGGATCGCTTCCGACTCAACGAACAATATCCTTCTCTTCCTATTTTAGTGTATACAGTGATTGCGTGTTGCGTGGAGATTGTAGTAGCTGCAGTCATTTTCCTTAACCTGTGTCGTGTCATCGGTTTGAATTATACGACGTCCAAGGAGTCACTGGACGTGCTGCTGGACAAGTACGAGGAGGCGAGGCAGGAGCTGCTGCAATATAACGCAGCACACCAAAACGACATCCCAGTGGCAAAGTACGTTTCGTGAAGTTGAGTGGACTAGTTGTTTGTTAACCACTGCACTTGTTGTAACTATCAGGAACCAGATGAGCCTCTACGCCTCAGTTACAGGCATTCGATGGAATTTCAGTGGTTCACAAATTGCTGGCGGTGGGATTGCAGAGCTGAACTGTGTGTCACAATTCCACTAATCTAATTGCCATGTTGACGACATTTGTGAGCACAGATATTCACGTACCAGCCAAACAACGCATTATTGCGTTCGAGATTGACCCAGCAACAGACCACTTTACTGCTGCAAACGCGTTGTGGGACAAGATTGACGAGGCCTTCGACAGGATCGACAACGACTTGTAGATGCGGAAATATTTGTCTGTAAAGTGCAACATGACACCGTGAACTTTTTATCAGATCTCTGTCAGAAGGAGTAGTGTTCCCCACAAACTTCTACTTGCATTTACAAGTCGACCACCGGAACCTCATGTAGCCATTTCACATTTGTCTCGATCCCTAGCCCACACTCAAACTGTACACAAATTGTACACCAAACCCATAATTGCAAGAAGCATGACACCAGGGGAAGATCTGTGGCAGCAGATGCTGCGTGACTGCTCCGTGCGCTCCAAGCTGCCGGCAGCCAACCTTCTAGTGGTGGGTGACGCAGAGAGCGGCAAGTCAGCGCTGCTAAATCGCCTGGATGAGGCCAAACTCGGTCCCTCGGAGACTGCGGAGGAATCGCACGCTGTGGACACTCTGTTGTCCTTCAAGACGCTGGATGTGCTGGACCCGCGGGCCAAGGAGAGCGGTGGTGATGCGTCAGGTAACGAAATGTGAATGAAGTTGGCGAAATTTGGTAAAATACAAGTATTTTATGTGGTTTTATCACTACAGAGGACGTGATAGCGCATATCGGCACGTGGAGTCTCAACGACTTGAGTCTCAAGGACCTCATCAAGATCGCAGTGAAGCCTCAGACACTGCAGAAGGTAATGAGCTACAACTTTAATCGGGGGTAAGTAGAGAAGAGGTAGTCATTAATGCGGTACTATTTGTTAGACGGTGGTGGCGATTGTGCTGGATCTGTCGCGGCCGTGGACGATCAAGAGCTCTCTGGAACAGTGGTTATCTGCTCTGGAGGGACAGTTACTCGAGCAGATCAATTTGCTGGCACCTGAGACCAGGAATGAGCTCTATGCAGCTATCAAACAGCACATTTTGGCCTATGAAGACCCGGTATGGAAGTACCGCTGTAGACGTGGAGTTAATACTAATGTTGAAGCATTTATTGTGACCTACAGAGTGTCGACCACTCTGCTCCGACGCCGATGGACACGTCAACGAACGAATTTGTAAGCATGATGTTATTTCTGCTGATTCAAATACCGTACTTATGTTATTTTATGCAATAGATGAAAGAAGGTGTACTGTCGAAGAACTTGGGCGTGCCTCTTGTGATCATTGTAGCCAAGGCGGATGTACGTGGTGTATGTTTGTTGTGCAAATGTACGCTTGAGGTAATTTATCGCTGGATTGTTGTAGTTGCGCCCGGAAAACTCTGTGAAGATGGACTACATCGAATACACCCTCCGCCAGTTCGCGATTCGATGTAAGACTGTTCAAACCAGAAAATCTTGTCGAGTGATCCTGCTAATGTGTGTTCAATGTCTTCGTTATACTACATGTAGATGGCGCATCGGTGGTATTTACATCGGCAAAAACTGGATCAAACGTGGATACACTCCGCAAGTACATCCTACATCGTGCCTTCCCTTCCCAGTTCAAATTTGCAGAACCGCCGCAGCTCGTGGACCACAACAGCATTTTCATTCCATCAGGTTATGATTCCTTTGAGCTGGTGAATCAGAGTCTTGTTGGCTCGCAGGCACGTTGGCCAACTGACAAACCCTTCGAGAAAATTGTCCCCGCTCCGACAGAAGACACAGACGATGCTGCGACATTGCTTGCCGCTGACATCCGGGTGGACAGCCACGATCAGTGGTTGGAAAAACTGGAGAAAGCTGCTGGAGCAGGCCTGGAAGAGTTGCAAAAGCAAAGCATCGAAGCGAGCAAGAAAGCAGAACAGGCCGCGGTTGCTCGTCGCGCGGCTGCTGATCGCCGCAAACGTGAAGAGAAGGACGTGAGCTCGAAACATCTGCAGAACTTCTTCAACAACCTGCTCAGTCGACCAGAGAAGACCAGGTCTTCTAGGTCGATGAGTGACAAGAAGGTAAGACTGTTGCTGATGTACATTGGGTTTGTCTAATGGTGGAATTCAATTTGTAGAAGGAAAAAAGTGACAAGTCCTTGGGTGAACAAGAAACAAAGCAAGCCGGTGTTTAGAGAAGATCTTCTACATGTCCTCGCTCGTCATTTTCTGCTGCTCACTGTCGAGAGACGGGTATGGTACAGGCACCATGGGCAGGTGATCGATTGTGTCGTAGACTTATCTCAAAAGGTTGGTTAATTTTTGACGGCACTCAAATCAATTACTGTTCTCAAACATAGGTGGTGCGTTTTACCGGCATCAAAACTGAGAATTGTATATTTTCGCTCAAGTTGGATCTTGATCTTCAAAGTACAACGCGAAAACCTTTTAGAGCAATCACTAGCCTATGTACTTCCTCTCCGGTATCTGTTGTGATTTACGCTGGGGAGGGGCTCTCGATTGCGGGTACCAGTTCGTGAGTCTGGTGGAACTGGTGATTGCGTAAATAACATGGCGTTGATGCTGTGGACAGGAGTTGGTGAATTTAGTGCCATGTGAATCGACTGTCGCCGTTCCTGAACTCGAGATAATCGACCTTGAGTAGCTTTGAGCATTTCAACCAATTTCAGGATTTCGTCTAAGTTGATTTCCATATTATCGAGTTCATTGTCGACACTACTGCCATCCTCAGTTTGGAACGAATTTGCACGAACGGAGCCAGAAGACGACATCGATGGAGTTGGAAATTTGTCATCTGCGGCTCCATCAACAAACGGTTGATTGTTTGGACCACCTGGACCGGGTACCTCGACAATACTGCTGACGTCCACGGCATGTGCGTTGTCTAGAACTTTGACGTTGTAAAGTCGTGCTTTAAGCCTAGTGTCAAGACGTCGTTTTTCGGCTTCAGCAAAAAGACGATCGTGAATATGCGGGTATGCCTCGAAAATTTCTTCGGCATCATTCCTCTCCAGAGATTTCAACTCACAAAATGTACCAGCAATTACGGTGCATGACCGCGTCATGTGCCGCAACAGACCGATTTCTCCAAAGAAACTACCCTGTTTAAGTACAGCAAGCAGGCCTTCGTTGTCTGGCGAGATAACTTTGACTTTACCGCGACTAATGATAACCATTGAGTTGGCCGGGTCGCCTTTGTGGAAAACAACATCACCACGAATGTAAAGTTGTGTCTTCAGTCGCATCACGCAAGCTGCGAGGCAAGCATCGGAACAATCTTGAAAAAGTGGTACAGTGGCGATGAGGTTGCGGTGGATGTAGAGCGCAATTTCGGCGCGCAACGCTGGTGAGAGGTCTTCGTCCTCGTAAATTGCCTTTTCGTATCGGTCTGAAGTGTTCTTCATGCGCCATAATGTTTCATAATAATTTTTAGCAGCTTTGCGCAGCTCACTGGGTACGTGCAATGCTTTCAGGTCGCTCATAACCATGCGAACCTTTTCCTGGTACTGCAGTGCACGCGAGCTGGAACCAATCACTCCCGCCGTGATACTGGCCAGTGTCAAACATTGAAATAGGAAGCCGACCACCCCGAGGAGAGCAGCTACAAACTGCCATTTTGGATCAAACGTGGCAGCGGAAATATTTAACAGCAGAAGCACTGCTGCGTAAAATGCCTCGTTATACGCTAATTGCGCGTCCTCCACATCTGTCAATCCCAACATTGGCCCGGCCCATAGGCAAGCGACCCAGTGGATGAAGGAGATATAACACGCAAACACTTGGACAGCATACGCGAACTTCATATACTTTCTACAAAACGAAATACGAGTATGAGGTTAACGTGAGATGCATGAAATACAGTGAGAGATGAATGCGAGTCCTTACTGAACGAACTTGATGAGCCGAGTGACACGAAATAGTTTCTGGGAAGGTAAAATAAAGAAATTGTTAGCTGAGAATGTAAGACGCTTAGAATGGATTACCATACCGGGACTTTCATGTATTTCACAGAAGCTTTGAACGCTTTCCGTTCAACACTGGAGATACCGCTCGAGTTAAAGGTGACAATGTATTCGACTGGGATTGAGCCGATCACATCCACAATAAACCAGCTCTACCAAAACAGAAATCCGGCATGGTTAGTCATTTTTCCAAACACCAAAACAACCTAATTCGGCGCCTACTTTCATGTAATGCTTGGCAACCCTACGGCTGTCCATGATGACTTCAGTGTCTTCTACATATCCTGTTCTGCAACCGCAGTTAGTTTAAATTCGTTCATCAAAAACACCATAGTTGCATCTACCGGAAGTTTAGAATAACGTCGAGCAGGTAAATCGCATCTGTCGTCTTGTTAAAAGCGTACCAATACCAGAGTTCACTGTCTCCGAAGGCAATCGTGTATGGTACACGCCAAATAAGTAAAATCGTAGTGATAGCGAGAAGAAGGTCCCAGCAATAACGAAACATCGAGTCGGGCAACAACATGTACTTGTATGTGCGATTTGAGCGTGCGAGACGAACTAAGCGCTCATGTTCTGCGACTTTTAGCGATACTCGGTTTGATGCCGGCACCACCTCCGCACGAGTGCCACCCAATGCAGTTAACCATAAACGACCCGCTTTCCCCGTGTGAATGTCACCTTGAGTTTCACTTGCCACTGAAGCAGCGCGGGGACTGGCGATACTCTTGACCGCATTCCACCCTTTTACCATGGTATGGCGGGCACGCATATACTCACCTGGCGTCCACCTAATTCACAAGTGGTGAGGTAGCTTTAAATCGGCATAGCGGAAGCTATTTTCAAAATTCACGTAGTACGTGAAAAACGGCTTGGTCACGTGAGCATGAACAATCAACCCCTGAATTTATTACCAGTCCTACCATACCTTTACAGGGAAGCGTGTGCATACATTTGCTCGATTTCCTGACTGTACTTCTTCTCCACAACGGATCTCTTCACCTTCATCGTAGGTGTCAGCTCGTTACCGTCAAGAGAGAAGTCTCGCGGAATGATGAAGAACTTCTGCAAATGTTGCGCGCGTGAAGCAGCCTTGGCATTAGCTCGTGTCATGCCATCCTCGATGTACTTCTGGAATTTGTCGCACACTTGAGCTTCCGGAACGGTGGTCGCGTCGCTACCGATTTCTTTCGCCACAGCCAAGTCCATTTTATCCAGCTTGTCCGTGGGTGATCCAGTTACTGCATCGGGTTCAACTCGGATAGAGCATAGGAATGTCAGGAATTTTCGTTTTTCACCGATAACCATCACGTTGGCGAGTACAGGAAGTTCAGTCTTGAGTGCATTCTCGATCAGAACTGGCGGGACGTTTTCACCGCCTGACGTGATGATGATCTCCTTGATCCGTCCTGTAATGGACAGGAACCCGTCCTCGTCAATCTCACCGACATCACCCGAGTATAACCAACCGTCCTCGTCGAGAGTTGCCTTGGTAGCCTCTTCATCTTTCAGATAGCCCATGAAAATGTGGCGGCCCGTGTATTGGATTTCACCAGTGTCAGGATCAATTCTGGTACGAGTTCCTTCCATCTCGGGCCCGACGGTGCCGATTTTCCACTTTTCGGAAGTGTTGATGGAGTGTGGTCCTGTACACTCGGATTGTCCAAATAGCTCGTAAAGCGGAATGTTGCGAGTGCTAAAGTACCGGATGACGTCTGGAGAAATCGGAGCTGCACCAGTCAAGAAGGTGGTGCACTCATCCAGTCCCAGCGCATGACGTACTTTGCCCAAAAGCAAATAGTCTGCAGCCCATAAACTTAAACTAAGCCCTGGAGTCGCTCCATATTGTGATTGCTCCGCATTGTCAGCGCCTTGCACCATTGCCCACGTTAGTAAAGACTTCTTGAGTCCCTCTGGTGCACCACCAAGTTTTTCCTTGAGCGACTCCATCATTTTCTCCCAAACACGAGGTACACCAAAAAAGAAGTTTGGACGAACCTCCTGTAGCGTGCCAAGCAGTCCACCGCGCAGAGCATCTGGGCCCGCAAAATACACTTCCGACGTGGGAGGTGGATATCCAGGATTTGAGCTGCAACGTGCGAGAGAGGCAAGAAGCTCACCGTGCGCTTTGCATCCCCTAATGCTGGGAGGGTGTTCATAGCTGCCGCTACTGTCCATGTTAAATTGTCATGGGAAATCATGACAGCCTTCGGAGGTCCTGTTGTGCCTGAAGTGTAAATAAGTGTACAGCAGTGACCAGGTAGCTGAGCATCCATCCGCTTATCGAGCAAACTCGCTTCCACTTGCTCACTCAAGTGAAGAAATTCGCTGAATGTGTAGATTGGAACGCTGTACTTTGTCCCCTGTGGCACATCGGCCTCGTTCCACACAACCAGTGCCTTCAATTTGGGCAACTGGTCCACAACCGATAGGTACTTGTCCAGCTGAATTTTGTCAGACACCACCACCACCTTCGCATCGCAATGCGAAGAGATGTACTGGCAGGCTTCAGCCGTACTAGTGACGTAGACACCTGCGATCACCGCTCCAGCCATGATGGCACCCATGTTCGTGAAAAGCCATTCGGGGCAGTTCGGTCCAAGTACATTGACAGCTTCATGACGCCCGACGCCAACATGAATGAGCGCCCGCGCGAACTGCTTCGAGGTATCATAGTACTGTTGCCACGTGTGAGTGACCCATTCGCCGTCCTTCTTGATGCTGAGTGCTCTTCCGTTAGGTGATCGAGCCACGATGTTTTTAAACTCGTCCAGAACCGTGGTTGGCTGTCGAGCTGCAAGGCCGGGTGTGCCGTTCTTTTGAGTGCTCACACGCACCGGTGCGAGTTGATCGGTCTTCCAAACTCCCATAGTCTTCTAGTACGTTCGATGTAGGTCGATGATTAAGAAGTGAGAACTCAAGTCGAGGAGCACAGATCGAGATGTGAGGCTACGAAGGATCAATGAACTCGTGCCGCCATGATACTCTCTGCGAGAAGGCAGATCAAGACGAGTAATCGCACCCAGATTCACAGCAATCGATTGGGACTGGGATGCGAACAGGGATCGGTTGTGTCTTGCATGGAACTCATTGGCGTTGGTGTTGATGTTGTCCATGTACGTCATCGTTGTATTGCACTCTACGATGATGGCACATTACTGTTTTTACATGTACTGCAGTGGTCATGTTGGTAATCGATTATGTCAAAGTGGAGATTGTGCGTCAAACTTCAGTCTTGCACTCTTGCATTTTGTATTGTTGGAATCGGGCAAATCATGTTAATGCTTGGACGATCATGAAAGCTTTGAGTGTTTGCGAACTGCTCGTGTTTGCGAACTTGAGATATTGAAGTAGGTCGGTACCTATATATCGAGCGAGTCGCAGCAACTAAAATGCAATTCGTTGCTGTTCGTAAAGGGTGTAAGTACCTGTTTGTCAAGCGCAAGCTGCGCTACAAGCAATTCCAATGTACTTCGAGTACATTACAATACATGGAGTCTGTATAATACATGTATAAGTATGATGCAGGCTTCACCCATCCGAGTTGCTGTGCTTGGGTGGACGCAATCAACTTTGTCACACAAGCAATGCCAAGGCATTCTGACAATCGTGTAATACATGCAGTGAGTCCACGGTTCGCTTTATCGTGACAGTTTGCTTGCATCAAAAACACTGGATCAGCATCATCGTTATCTTTTTGTAAACAGCACGAGCCCTAATGTTGCCAATTAGTTTTCTTTAATTACAGCCCATCAACTTCAGGTTTACTTCTGGGCTTCGCAGTCGGTGCCGTCGTTGGTGTCGTTGTCGGTGTTGGCGCCGTAGTAAATTTTCCTTTCCCCTTCGGAGTTGTAGTACTGCTCAGCAAGCGCGGGTAGTCCGGATCAGTGCTCTTCGCAAGTCGATCGTAAGTGAACAACCCAAAGTGTTTCTCCAGTTCAACCATGCCCATGGAATTGTCATCGGGTCGACGATCGAAGAAGGAGAACCAGAACTTGAGTGATGCCAAGCTGGCGCTGATGGCAGTCGAAGGAACCCAATTCGCCACCGCTTTGTAAAAGTTGATGGATTCGGCAAGTGAAGGTGTTACGCCGGATACCGTCGAAGCGGATCCTGCTGTTGGGAACCCGATCTCCGTGAGTACCATTTTGGTTGAGGGAAACTTCCGTGCCATGGCATTCCAAGCTCCGTCCAAAATTGCTGTTGGAGCGGTTGAGTTGTACGCGGAGTCGAAGAACGGGTAGATGTTCACTCCTAAGATGTCCAAATTCGCCTTCAAACTTGCAGTCTCTGTGTCATATGCAGAGCTCAAGTACTCGGTAATGCGCTGGACCGTACCAAACTTTACAGTAGCCGCTAGTGGAAAATCCAAGCGCGACTTAATCGTTGACACGATGCTGAGGATGTCGGCTGCTTTCACACCGTTCATCAGATTTTCGTTGCCTACGAGGATAGCAGCCACGGTACCCGGATAGTTCTGTACGGCCTCAACAGCGTAATCGATTTCAGCCGATTGCCACGATTCACTTGTCATGAAGACACCGAGATACAGCTTCACGTTGTTCTTAGCAGCGTATTGAGTCACGGGGGCACCGTAGTATTGGGAGTAGTAGGTGCGTGCATACGTGTAGTACTGTGAAATCATGGCAAGATCGGTGTCGATCGATGCTGCCAGCTTGGTTGCGTCGAGCACCTCATTGCCTAGCGGGTAGTCCATAGAGTGCATCGGGCTGTACGTCGTTGCCATGTTCACGTATGCAGCTACCGTCGTCTGTAGAGCCATACTTACTGCAGCAAGCGCAAAGACAGTTTTCACCACGCCCATCAGGTCGCGAGTGTATTGAGCTGAACAGCGAAGATTCAAATTGAAGCCCGCTCTGGTGTGTTAGCTGTGTCCATGACGTTGCGCACGGAACCCAAACGCATGAGGAAAGGCAGGCTAGTTGGAAGCGTCACAACGTATGATGGCGAAAAGACTTCTGAATGCGTTCTAGTTGCCATTGAGTACCAGGTGTCTAGTGCGGCATTGTCTCGTGAAAAACTGGCATTCGTGATTGATAGAGTTGTGTATCGCGGGGGTAGCTTAGCAATGAGGAAAGACAATAACTTAACTGTCATGCGCTCTACACGGTCGTGCTAGGATCCACGAACTCTCCTTGGAAGAGCTCAATTAACTTGTCCCCAACTTGTTTTACCTCCTCCATATCACGACCTTCCACTGTAAGACGTGTGCTGAAGCTTGTGTCACGCGTTCCAGTCTTTTCCTTTGTCAAATTCAGGTAGCTGCCCAGGGTGACGTTCGGGTGCTCTTTTTGCACCTCCTTCAATGGAGCTGCAATAATGCCTTCGTGCTCCACCGTGCCCACCTGTATCGCATATATGGCCCGTTACAACAAACAAGCCACTAAGCATTCAAACGAGGTGATTCCGAATCAAATGTACGATAATACGGTGGATGGGCGTGCCGACGAAGTGTTGTTCGTTGCAGGTCAGCATGTCCTCCACCATCGATGGAACTCCCGGTAAGATATACACGTTGTGCACAACTGCAACCGGGGCCCAACTCGACGACGGCAACACTTTGCAACCCACTGGCAAAGTCGCCATACGCTTGACGCTATCGTCATGCGGAGGCTTCGGGAACTTCTCCCCGCCAAACTTTTTCATAGCAGCAAACGTTGGCTCATGGAGCTCGACGTCCATACCAAACGCTTTCGCCTGGTAGCAGTCAGCACAAGTAATAAAACGTATTAGCATGCAAACGCCACTATCAAATGCAGTGTGCATACGATGCTCTCGTAAGTGATGTCGTCGTGGGTGGGACCGATGCCTCCCGTTGTGAACACGTAGCCACTGGGACCTACGAAATCCGACAGTTCCTTGACCGTCTGGATGATCGCATCTTCCTCGTCAGGGATCACCACGACGCGCTTGAGGTCGATGCCCCGTCGGAACATGAGCTTGGCGATGAAGTTCGAGTTGGTGTCGAGTGTCTGCATTGATCATGGGAGACGTAAGTTCTAGGAACAGTGAGGATCTCAGTAGAGCCACACACCTTTCCTGTGAGCACTTCATTGGCGATGACACAGACAGCAGCACGTGGAGCAGACAAGGGGGCAGTCGAGGTCATGTTGCGAGCGATGGGGGACGCAATGCAGCGAGGAAATCCAAGAATGCGGAGCCTCATACACCAGCGAAGATGCTGCTTTTATGCGGAAAACGTAGTTGAAAGTGTTTACGGGACATTTGAATGTACTATGGTGAGCCGTGAAGGTGGTCTTTATTCCACAGCTCTACAGAGAATTGTGGATCATTCGTAGTTAGCCCTACCCGTTAATAGTTTACACTAGGCTGTCAAGCTCAATTGCACGGTGGAGCTCTCAAACTGAGTCGGTCAGAGAGAACTCTGAATAAGTAGTTGACTGTGAGTAGATGCATGTACGAGATCCGTGTAGACACGCGATTGGCGAATGAGATTGCGTCCTCACATCAGCACCCCACGCCACGCTCAATCCACCTCGCTGATGTCCGCTCCGCGCGCCGCCATTTGCGTTATTGCCAATGAAGTCCTCACGGGGAAGGTGCATGAGACTGCTAACATGTTGGCTACTATTTCTCAATGCTGACATGCCCTCAATAACCAATGCAGACACTCGACACCAACTCGAACTTCATCGCCAAGCTCATGTTCCGACGGGGCATCGACCTCAAGCGCGTCGTGGTGATCCCTGACGAGGAAGATGCGATCATCCAGACGGTCAAGGAACTGTCGGATTTCGTAGGTCCCAGTGGCTACGTGTTCACAACGGGAGGTATCGGTCCCACCCACGACGACATCACTTACGAGAGCATTGTACGAATGTGCAGCTTACTAGATGATCTTTAGTTGTTTCTTACGTGTTGTACTGCAGGCAAAGGCGTTCGGTAAGGGGGTTGTGCTGCATGAGCCGACACTGGACGCAATGAAGAAGGAGTTAGCGGAGAAATACCCGACGTTCAAGCTGAACGACGAAGCTAAGCGCATGGCTATACTTCCAGAGGACTGTAAGATCCTCCATGGATCAGGTTGGACTCCCATTGCAGTCGTACACAATGTCTACATTCTGCCGGGAATTCCGTCAATGGTCACGGATATGCTCACGTGCAACGAAGAGCATTTTGTTGGAGACCCTATCCACCGTGTCATCGTACGTTGTGCAGCATCCTCTGCGGTTTATTCACTGCTTGTCGGTGCTAATAACGACTTCGATTGCAGGTGAGCACGTTGGAGTACGAAGGCATTCTCGCTGGTTCGCTCAAGACAGTGCAGAAGGAACATCCAAACGTCATCATCGGCAGCTACGTGAATCTAACTGAGGAAAAGACCGGAACCCGTGACACAAGCTTCAACACACTCTCACGGTGGAAGGACGCGATGGTGACGAAGTCAAAAGCGTCGGCACCAAGCTTGTCGAGCTGTTCAAGGGCAAGATCATCAATGCCAACACGACTGTGTGAGTTCGTCATAGCAGTCGAAATTCGACTCGAATTCCTGTAATTATCTTCATATGTTATTAGTCTAACCAGGAAGGATGACATGATACCTTCCTATTCAATCCTTTCATTGCCCCTACGCGTTTTGATCCTGCAGCGAGGCAGCCGCGGCTGCTATCGCCGACTGCGTGTCGTGCAGCGTGACGCCCATTCCGGCCAGCACCAAGTTCTTCGCCAGCTCCGAGTCCAGCACCGAGAGGCCGCTAACCAGCACGCGCGAGCTCTGCAGTCACGTCTGCACCTCCACGCCCCACAACCGCATCTGGCGGTCGTACACGGCCGCCTCCGCCGCGCTGAACGTCGTCGTTGCCTCCATCACATAAAGGATATGCGTGTCGAATAAAGGAATGAATAAAGTAAAATTGTGTGCGGTACACCAAATGAAAGATGGCTACAGGATAAAATAATTACTATACTTTTATTGCTTTTTAATGGTTCTCGTACTTAGACGGATTCTCGAGCCAATTCCTGTTTGAACAGGCCTGTAGCCAAAGAACCTTAAAAGCTTCGAATAATTTTAATTATTTCTCATTAATTTTAAAAAATAAGAGAGACTCGATCTCTCATACTTTTTTGGTGATTAGGATAGTAAATTATATCAAATTAGAATCTCATATTTATTAAAATTGTAAGTTCGGCCCAGTTTGTTTCACCCTATGCTGGTTGGTTCACAGAGTTCTATACTGGTAGTTGTGAGCGCTAGTACAAACCTTAGAGATGGGTACAGTGTTTGGTATTATGCACGACGGGTGGACACATGGCGTTATGCGCTTTGTGGGGGTTTACGCGCTCTACATGACTGGAAACCGAACCCTGCTGGCTACTCAATATGGTAGTCAAGACGCCGATGCCCACATTGCTCTGTTCCGGAACGTACTGGCTATTTATAACGAGACAGTTGGCATGGTACAGTTTATCGTGGCAGATAACTGTAACACTAACCGCAGCAGCGCCACAAGGATCGGTGTCCCATTGGTGAGTTGTGCCTCGCGCAGATTCAATCTGGCAGCTAACAAGTTCTTAACTGAACACGAGCCTCTGTTACCGAGGTTTAATAATCTAATGTCGCAATTACGACAACCCAACAACGCTGCTGAGCTATATAAGCCCCTTGCGCACCAAGAAACGCAACATGACATGCTGGTCGTCTACCTACGACGTTCTGGAGCGCTTGACATTCAGTTCATGGAGACGGTAGAAGACTTTGTCCCGAACGGTAGCGAGCATAAGAAGTGTTCGGGCGTACTACGCCTTCACGAAAGCTCGACAGTGTGCAAGCGCTTGCAGTATGAGGCGACGACAGTGAGCGAGGTGCGCCTTTTCTTTGACTCGGTTGTTGCTGGCTACTCGATTATGGGGGCGTACCTAAAACCTACTTCTAAAATTGTACACTCACCTGCTTTTGAGAAAGGTCTCATCAAGCTGGCTGTTGGTAGCGACCTATCGGCGATCAAGAAAGCAGCGCCCTCGAGCGGAAGACCGTCCACACACAACTGGGGTCAAGCGTACTGAACGCGAGCAGGACTATGCAGTGCAGAATATAGGGAAATTAGGGTTCAAGCGCCGCAAAGGAAAGCAGATAGCGTACGCTGCGCTAGCAGCACTGATATTTCCGACTTCTAGCGCGTGCGAGCATCTATTTTGGAGTGCTAGATGGTGCTCACTCCGCAACGCAACAGTTTGCTTTCTGCAAACTTCGAGACGTTTGCTTTCCTTCGCGCGAACAAGGAACTATGGGACGTCACAAGCCTCGCAAAGGTATTTTTCTCAGGTACTGCTTGCTAATTGACCTAATGAAAAAATTGCCAATAACTGCGCCGTAGTTATTACTGTGTGTAATTGTATTGCCGTGTTTATTACGGAGCCGTTGCGTTAACAATGCAGTATCTTACTGTATTTTCCGAGGTCTGTGCAACACATCAATTAGTAATACTTCAAGTCACTTCAGCTTCAAGGTTTGCAGCCAATCAGAAGTTTATACTATTTACAACGTCGGTGCAGAATTTGGGAGCCCTGGAGGGTTAGCCAAAACTAATTTACTTTCAACTTCTTATCAACTACTATGATCTACTCCTCGTGGCATCATATTTCCTTCCTCACAGCCAATGTAATGTATCCAACTTGGGATTAGCGTTAAAATCGACCCCAGCGCGATAAACTCGCAAAATGCGACATCAAATGGACACCCCTTCCCACCCTATAAAAAGAATAAAAATCGACAAAATAAATATATCTTTTCACTCCGATTTTTATTCCTCGTCGACCACCGATTCTTCCGGAAGCGGTTGCAAGTTGGTTCTAAAGAAGTCCTGTAATCTAGGGGACCAATGGGAATCAAGTGCGCTTTACGGAACTCATTTACGATAGTTCTGGTGAAATGTTGTCCCAAGCTTTTCCCACCAAGTGGGAAAGCATAACGCGTCTTTCGTCTACAGTCGCTGGGAAAGGGTGGTCAATATGGTACTTAACGCACAAGTTCCTTCATGTGTACACGTTAAATTAGCTAGCTTGTAATACATAAATTAATCACAATCCATTACGTACTGAATTTAGGTCTTGAAAGACAGCATGACACTATCATCCATGGCCTAACTAAGTCCCGTGGTCCCTGCAGAAATGTATTGAACTTGCGTAGCACATTGGTTCTCAAGACTATCTCTAATGTTTGTCATCTTGTGCATCTTCAAGCTGTCGAGCAGCAAAATCCTGCAACTCGACACACTTGGACGCCAAATTTAAACAAAATGAGTACACCTATTATTTACCAAATAAAAATAGTGGTATCTTTTCTATCCACTCCATCATGATAGAGTGATCACAAAAAGCCTTAGGCTGAACTGTGTGCACCACGGATTGACATCCAAGCCCTGGCGCCTACCCATCTTCCGACACTGGTCCGCCAGGGACACCAGTGAACACGATTAAAGGCAGGAACTTCTCGCCCACTGCAGAAGCGCGTAAAAAGACGCTGCAACGCCCTCTGTTTAGAGCAGTTCTTTGAACAATGGCCACATTGACCACCCCACAATACTCAATAGTAACGCGTCCTGGATTGTTCATTGTAACAACTGTCTGGTCCATGTTGTAGGAAGCACTATACTTTTCTCGTAGGACTTGTGGCACGAAAGAATTCCATCTTCTTCCACAGCCACAGAATTTGCAAATGAGTCAGCAATATTCTAAATGAGTACATATAAAGCAAACAGAGTACACGCAAATGAGAAAGGTCATACTCAAATTTAGAAAGGATTGACACAATTAAACATAGAAGCAACCAATATAGTATTTACCTGCATTGTAGACCGGACTTGAGTGCCTTTATGCGTGGCGCGACGAAATACAAGGTGGTTGCGCTACAGAAAACGAGCAACTCACAATTGCAGAGCAGTGTACTGGTGTGTACGAGCAAACTCAGAGTCGAACTTTGTAATCATGAGTATCAAGCACTTCGTAGCCACGCTTAACTTCCGATATTTGCGCATTTCTGCAATGTAGCTAAGTAGGCTTCATGAAAAAGGTTAGGACTAGGTATCAACACGTACTGAGCCTCTAGAATCGGATAACACACGCGTAAACCTTATGCGCTGTAGAGGCAGCGTAAAACTGACTACCGGGGGAAGCCACAAGTGCGGTGCTCTGCTTTTTCCATCTGTACACGGAGGAGCAGTGCACTGATAATTGCCTTGCAACAGCTGCTGCGGGGGTTGTTTCAGCGACGGTAATCTTCTATAAAACACGATAGACGTTTAGGATTGCATAGAACGTAGTTATCGAACAGCCATTGAGTCATGTACCTTGAACTTTGTCCTATTTCTAATTTTTTGTCATCTCAGCATCTTAGTCGTTTGATTTGTGATGGACGGATGGCATTTGGGTGGTATCGGCACGCTAGCCATAAAACCTTGTGAGAATTTTTAAAACACTTGGTTTTCGTGGTTAAAAATATTTCGCTCTGGGGCCGATTTTAACGATACCGTATTACCCAAGTCCTAAACGAACAGCAAGGTGCGACGAATAGGGTAATGACGTAATCCAGATAGTAAGAATTATTTGTAAAATGTTACCGATTAGCGTCAAAAATATGGACACGACGGAAATCGAACCCGTTTCCGTCCGCACAAAATGCGATGCTCTTGCCACTTGATCTACGTGTCCAAGATCGCTTAGTTACCTTCACATTTTCTACAAGTAGAGTTTAAAGTGTATTAAAGAGATATTGTATAGTTTGCACTTCTTCATCAGATATATCATCTATATTGTCGTCTGAATCCACCTAAACGCGGAAAACATTCGAGCGTCGAATCTGCTCAACTAATCGTTAGTAGGAACATGACAAGTTTCTGACTCTGCTATATCTGGCGGAGCACGCATATCACCAAGAATACTGACCTTTTCAAAGCCCCAATTATAGTGGTAGTTGTCAAACTCTCTCACCTTGTCGTTATCCAAGATACAAAGTCTCCACGACTTGGAGGAGTCACCCGAAAAGCGATTGGAGTCGCTTCTTTCTGGATGTCAACAATGCGTTGCCTTGCAACATCTTGGGTCTCTTCCCTCGAACGACATGGATCCGTGCGGTATTACCGAGCTGTCTCGCTGCTCTGCACGCGTCCATCGTGTGATCTGCAACTTCTTTGCGGAGACGGTTTAGCCAGTAGCCGCGTAGCTTGGTCTTAAACGGTTGATTCCATGCGATGTCAGCCGGTTGACATACGTAGGTGTAACGCGGTGGGACCTTCATAAGGATGATATTCAGTATCGCTGCGTAGTCAACCACTTCACGAGTCCAATGACCCGAAAAATCGTCACACAGACGAAGCAGCTTCTCGTCTGTGTTCTGTCTATTGGCAAAGTGAAACCTCAAACACTTTAGAGAGATCTTGCTGTTCCGTTACGCTGTGGAGTTGTCGTAAATTTGGCCATGATGACCCTAGGACACTTCCCTAGCGACATCTA
>PCFV01000353.1:0-31900 GCA_002812785.1 Phytophthora litchii | reverse complement strand
GGAACCGTTGCGATATGGATACCTACACAGGTAATTCAAGCGTTTTGGTGTGGCATACACAGTGACATTATTGAAAATTTACGGGTTTTGTCGTAAAATAGTCTGGACCAGTTTTGAGCTTCAGAAATAGTCTGAGCAGATACTGCACTTGTCGGTCGAGGTTTTTCAGCAAAGCGCGAAGAATAAAACCTCTTGTTCTCAGTAAGGTTAAAATGACTTGCATTTTTTTCAAATTTATTGGACCAAACGTCTGCAACAAGGTCTCCATTATCAAGAGAGAACGCAACGGAGAGAGTCGAAGGCCCGAGAACGAGATGCCGACCGACATTGAGCGCATCGTAGACCGCAAGCTCATCAAGCAGCGCGTGCACTACTTCGTGGTCTGGAAGGGATTCGGAGAGGAGAACAATACGTGGTACAGACTGCAAGAATTTCTACAAGTCCAGCGGAACAGTCATCGTTTCTAAACCTTATTATTATCTTTGTCAATTATTATAATATTATACCTGCAGGGAGAGCCGCATTGATTTGATGGCTGATGGCTACTCGGCTGTGATCAAGCGCTTCGAAGAACGTACGTCGTCGGCTCTGTAGCTCTTCCGTTAGTGTACAGAACTGACCATTATGATTTTCTAATGCAGAACGTAAGAAAGAGTCAGGAAGTTCGACACCTCGTGGTCGTAGCCCCGGCCGCTCCACGTCCAAAAGCCCACGCAAGAGCAAGAGTCCTGGTCGTGGAACTAGCCGTCCAAGGGGACGTCGCAGTCGCTCACGGAGTGCCTCAGTTAGTCGCAAGCTCCCGAACAACAATGACGAGGAGAAGGACAAGGAGAGTCCGAGCAAGAGTACGACCTCGCGACGACGCAAGAGTCCAAGCAACAATAGTGAAGCCAATGTGAAGGAGACGCCGAGACGTCGGTCAACCCGGAAACACACGGAGACGTCGTCATCGCAGTTTGTGTCGCGTTTGGATGAGCAGAAGACGAACCCCGTTACAGATGAGGAGGATGACTCGGTACTGTTGCGATCAACTATTGCGGCGTTGACCCCACAGGTGCGTGAGATGACTTCACCTGCTCCATCGACAGCAGAGACAAATGTGCAAAAGAAGACGGTGACGTTGTCGTACGAAGAGGAAGAGTCAGAAGTGTTGTTGAAGCCGCAGAGCAGTAAGAATACGGCAGCCTCGGAGTCTAGCGCAACGGCTAGCTCCGTTCATGAGCAAGTGCAGGACGGCTTGATTGTCAAGGTAGTAGAGAGTGGATACCTTGCATCGGTCTTGAGTGTAGTGGCTGTGGTTGGCTCTCTTGTGGCGAGTCAGATGCTGCCTCGTGACGCTGAGGAAGGGACTGAGCAATGGCGGAGGTGGCTGTCGTTCCTAACGCCCATTGTGGCGCTCCTCCTTTTCTTCCACCAGAAGGATGCTCGTGCTTCGGCAAAGTGGGTGGCTACTGGCCTTGCTTGGCGCTCTGCTGCGGAGTTGCTGCTGCTGATCGGTGCCACTCCGCGTGAGTTCGAGACGATGGTTGCTGGCTCGACCGTTCTCGCTAACGTGTCCCTGCTCATTGCGCTCGTATCTATTCTTCGGAACGGCGAGCACGAACAGTCCAAGTCTACACTTGCGCTACTGACAGTGGGTATTTTGACACTCTTCCTATCAGATAGGTACGTTGTTACTTGGATTCGTTGTGATGCTTGTTGTGACGCTAATTTGACCTACTTGTCGCGTATTGATCAGCTGGGTGATCTCGACTGAGAACTCGGAGCTAGAGTCGCGTGTTATCCTCATGTCGTTGGCCGTTGTAAGTACTCCGAAGTGGCTTTGTTTAGTAGGCGAGTTGGTCGACTAACAGCGTGATTGTGTGCAGCTAACTATCGCGCTATCACCCATGCCGACTGTATCCTCGGGGGATGATGATTAGGATAGGCGCCTCAGAGCAATCTGCTCGACACTGTAATTAGGAGTTTCTTGTTTTTCTTGCTGCCTTCATTCGGAGGCAGTATTGTCACTGCTATATGAACTTTATGATCTCCGTCGTGTTCGACCCGATTATCTTCCACAACTTGGCATAAGAAGGCAACGTGGTGTAAGGATCCTGTATTTTCAATCGACTCACATCTGCAGGAGATTACTCAAGTGGCAGTGCCAAATGCAGCGTCTTGATAAGCAACTGCTGGCTCTGAACGCTGACGACCGAGTCGACATCGCCCTCGTGGTGCACCAACTCGCAAATAACTTCAATCGTCAGTGCTGCCGTTGTGTGGGCATCATGTACCTGATGCTCCGGCCTCGATGCATATTCGTTCATAACTTTATAGACCAGCGTTTGGCGCATCAGAGACTCCAGTTTCTCTTCGTTCACCCCAGCGGCCGACTCAGCAGCTAGGTTGTCCCACAATTCGCCGTCATCGACAATGCAAGATCGCCACACATTTGCACGTATCTCTTCATACGCTTCAGTCAGCGGGTCAGTTGCTAGTGTCTCTAACGCTTCGAGTGTCATCAAGAAAATGTTGGTTCTGTTGCACAAAACGAAAAATGTATGAGTACCGAGTCACACAGGATCTATGCAACAGGTCACATTTTACCTCATTGGGTCGTCCTTCTCGGCGGAGAGACCTGACGTTAAACAGGCATGAACCAACTCTTCAGGCGAAAGCGGCTGCGGATTGATGGGCTCCTTTAATGGTAACTGCAGTAGTAGCTCCTGAAGCTTTCCGCGGACAAGCTGCATAATGTAACACAAACGTGATTAGAGCTTTCTCACATCACCAACGATATTGAAGACACGACGTACCTCGTGGTTGATCTCTTCAGCGCTCTCAGGGTGAGACAGACTGGGGGACGCAAATGCAGCGATCTTAGCAATACTAGCCATCGTCTTACGCTTCGGGAGTGATTGCTGCTCACCCTTGGCTTCGCGTAGCGCAAGTGTCGCTACCTGGTCATATCGTTCTGTTGAGACTGCTGTCAGCCAGCGGTACTTCCTGAGGTGTTCACGGCTCTTCATGAACTTGTGCAAGGACGGCGCAAAAATCTGCGAGTGGGCCAGCAAGTACGCCATCATTGTTGCGCTAGATTCTTGGTTGCTTTGCGCCCACGGGTGCCGAACCTCACTGTTATACCAACGGAAAATGAAGTTATCGAAGCCCTCGTGCTTTTTGCAATACGACTCCAACCTCTTCGACGCAGGGCTCTTCGGCAGTTTGCCAAGCACACAATCCAGCTTGGACAGGTTCTCCGAGTCTTCAATGAAAACCAAGTAAACCATACCTTCGAAGTACGAGTACTTCTCACAGAGTTCTACGCATTGTCTGAACAATTCTGCTCGTTTGCGCATGACGAACCCATCCTGGTCAAAGTCATCAATGATGTCACTCTCTTGAGACGGCGTTTGCGTTGCGATGTATACAAGAGGATTCAGCGTCACGCTCTTTGTAAATTTTTCCTCCTTGCGTAGTTCAACTGCTTCCTCAATAGGAACTAGGGGAATAAACCGAGCGTAGTCGTCCAGCAAGACGGTTCCTAGCCTCTGAATCTGATCCATGACCTCGAAAATCTCATCGTACTGCCAGCGAATCAGCTTGTTGGACGATCCTTGGGAGTAACCAGCCAGCGCAGAAAGCCGTGATATTTGAGTTGCCAGAACTTCCCGCACTTCACGTGTGAACGCCCAACTTCCGGTCGGAGCGAAGCTGGTAAGAGAGCTTTGCACCGGAGTACAGAGCATACTGAGCATAGCACATCCACTTTCTAAGAGGGCATAAAGATATGTAGAATCACTCTCACCAATAGAGATTGCCAAATCTTGCACTTCATCACCCAAATGCTGGAAAAGTTCAGCAATCTTGCTCACTTCGCAGTAGAACACATCGAAGGAGTTATAGCCCGCGAGGCGAAGCTGCTCCTTCTGATAACCGCGCCTCTCCACCGTTTTCTCAATCGCATGGAGAAGGAACTGTCCGGTTAGCCGGCGTTGAATCTTTTGAAGATCCGGTGAAGTTTCATCGTCGACAGAACTAGACGACTGAATTGACGCCTGAAACTTGCTGAGAGCAATCGCTGCTTGCAACTTCTCTTCATTCTCTGTCAAATAGCGCTTCAGTTCATCAGAGTTTTCAATAAAGTCCCAGACGGATACACAGCGGCGATGCAAAAACTCCATGAAAGCGATATGACGATTTCTCTTTTCCTCCAACTGATATCGCACCAGTTTGGGTGTGACCGAAGAAATATCATCACTCATCTGTGCGCTGGTCTGAGGAAGGGCTTCGTCATGTCCTTTCTCCCAGCGCAGTCCAGATGAAGATTTAGCATCCAGAATCTGTATATCAACAGCCACGACAGCCTGAGCAACAGAGCCCACATCCCGCGGGCTTACATGCAGGGCGGATGCCGAATTCGGGTCATCATGAAAGTGAGTCAGAATCAAACGAACGTAATCCTCCACATTAAGGTTTTCACCCAAAAAGTGAGACGATTCGCTAGTGTAATTACTCGCTTCTTCGTGCCTCCGGCGAGTCCTCTCCACAGACGCCTCGGATGGAATTAGAGCCACCAAGCGATCTAATTTCTGCATATCCGACGCTGTAGCTACACACACTGACCCGCTCAGTGACTTTGAATCTTCTTCCATCAATAAGAACGACACCGATCCCTTCACGGCGTTGTTATCAAACGAACTCTGGTCTACACGTGCTCCAAACGCCAAAGATAGTCGACCCTGGGCACCTTGAAGTGGGAATGCAGCCGAACGTACACTAGTTTGCCCCGCTTGCGGCAAAAGGATGGTAGAAAACTGGATTGGCTGCATTTGTGTCCACACAATATAGAGGGCACCGCGGGTGATGGAGAAACTTTCGACCTCGAAGAACCTTTTAGCGGCCTGTTCGTCAAAGGATGGCTCAAAGTCCAACATACATACCCACTCCAACTCGGGTGAAGCGTCATCATCCACTGCTCCGAGGGAGAACTGAAACAGTGCATATTTCACCTTCGCATTCGTACCAGTATGCGACGAGGAGCACACAAATGCTACCAGCAGTGCAAAACACGTCTCCTGGATGTACGGCATCGAAACAATGTACACCTTTGCCAAATGAGCTTCAGGGAAGTTGTCACTGAAGTAGCTAATCGCCACGCGGCTAGCGTCAAAATGCCACTGTGAAACACACGAGCAGTCCATCACATCTCCCGTGCTGAAAGTGCGTCGTTCCAGCATGCCGTCCTGGAACAGTACCAACATATCCGACGTCTCGTCGATTTCTCCACTGCTGCTCATTGTCGATGTTGCATCTCCCATAGATGAAGGTAACACCCTCAAGTACTTGATCGGTTGGTTCACATCCAGTTCTCCTCCATCCGCTCCAGATCTCGACGCCGTTGAAGAAAAGAAAAATTGTGACACAGACTTGGTAATACCGGACAGGAAGCCCGCACTCTGTTTCTCAAAGGCTCTGACTCGAATACGTCGATCTTCCACAGCCACTTCCCACACATTGCCGTGGTTACTCCAGCACACAAGTCCCGTCGGATCATCTTGAATTTCGTCGTCCTGTGCTCCTTCCTGTGTGGCTACCATAGCAGCATTAGAATGCGTCCTCACTTCTTCCTGAGCTCCAAGAGGGATCTGCACACTCAATGGCACACTCTCATATGGGAGTTCAATATCCTCCCAGAAAAGTACAATGCCGCTCTTGCCCACCACCATGAGACTTAAACTCTGGCTGTAGAGTGCAAATAAAAAAGGGTACAACACTTCCTCAGGCTCTAGTTCATCTGGCAGCTGAAGAGCCACCACTTTGCCTCGATCTTGTTGCCACAGCAGCACTTTCGTGCGTAGTGGGAAGACAAAGTACGGGACCCATTGGCGTCCGCTGCGATGACGTGCCGACGGCACCGACGCTCGACAGCAACGCACTTGATGACGCTGATGCGTCGGTAGCTGCGGCCATTCCTTGCGCAATTCTTCGAGTACTTGGGGCGGCAGACTCGCGCCCTCCACGATGGTACAGCTACTTGTGTCCACCAGAAGCGACGAGCTCTCGTCCGCCTCGCTGCCTGATCGCGGCGCATACAGCGCGTCCCAGTGCTCCAGACGCTGACGCTTGCTGGCGCTCAGCACGTCGGACGATAGCAGCCCTGTACCCACGCGCTTGGACGGCACCTCCACGAACTTGCGGGCGCGGAACATCGGAGCTCTTCCTCTCTGGTCGTCCACTCAGAGATTGGAAGGAGGGGCTTTGAAAATTAATATTATACCTTTAGGTAAAACTGTGTAAATTTATTTGTAAAGGAAAATAGCTACATTTTCATGCTAGTTTGAGATAGATGGATCATCACTGCCAATAAATACGTCTACAGTGATCAGTGCTGAGGAGAAACTATACTATCAAAACCCTGCTGAGTAACACATTTAATAGCAGACTGGTACATGGTGATTAGAAGCCGAGCGTCGCGCGTTGGTTCCGGTATGCAAGTTCGTCATCTGCAGGTGACGGTTGATGATCGACAGTGCTAGGCGAGACACTTCCTGCTGCGACTCCACCGTCCGCGGATCCACGAGTGTGCTGCATGAAATACGCGTGCGCAAGCTCCAGCACCTTTACCCACTTGAGCATGTCTTCGTGGGTTTTTGCAACCATCCGCGTCTGATGCGTCGGCGAGCAGATCATAAACTCGTTTGGTTTACCCACTTCCTTGCCGTGAAGGATCTCCAGAGACTTGTGCTTTAATAGGATCGCACCACGTGGCTCACGATCGCCCTCCCGCTTGTAGTATCGGAGATATCCATCGGGTTCGATGTTACACCACCGCTCGCGAACACCACGCAGTGACATGTTGCCGAACGTGCCCTTTTCGTTGGAGTGAGTTGGGTGCTTCCGAAGAAGGCCACTCATCGTCGGCAGTGAACCATCTCGAGGGATCTGGTTCGAATTCGAGTCGTGAGACTGCGTCAGTGAGCCGATAGACGCGCTGCTACTACTTCGGTGACTGAGGTTGGGATCAAATCGCTCTGAACCTCTTTGTGCACTCGCCAAAGGTTTGGTACTCTGAGAAGCACGGCCACCGCCGATGGACGCCCTACTACCACTAAATGAACCTCGGATCGCACCGCTAAGCGACGCTCGAGAGCCACTGGCAGACCGTCTGGGGGCATCCTGTATTGCCGGCGGACCAGTGATCGACGGTCTCAAGTACAAGTCTTTACTCTTGCCTGCAACGTTGAGTGTTCCTTTTGTCAGTGTCTGAAATTGATCTTGTACGATCTTCATTTCGTCCTTCAGCTGCAGTCGTCGCTTACTCAGCTCATTCTTACGCGCCTCATCCTTCTCACCTGCCGCCTTTGCAAGTTGGACAACGGTTTCGTGCAACTGAGTTTGAAGCCTTACTAACTTGTTCTGCAACCGTGTCGACTCTGAGGTACGTTCGTGTGGGGACTCATCAATATCAACAGAGCCAATCGACGAATCCGCGCGCTGTATGGCAACTTTCTTGCCCTGATCAACATCGAAGAACACTTGTAATTCATTCTCCATGCGTTGCATCTCATCCAGCGCTGCCTTCAAATCATCCTTAAGATCAGCTCGTCGGACAGACAGATTGTCAGCCTGCTGTTGATCTCCGCTGTTTGCCGCCTTCGCTATTCCAACAACAGTCTCCCGCAAGTTCTTCCGGAATAACGCAATCTTGTTCTCCAAGAATATTAGTTGAGGCGGACGCTCACCACTAATAAATGCGTCCTCACGCTTGACGGCCGCAGTAGCCACGTCCATCTGCTTCTGAAATTGGTCGATCTCTGACTTGATAAACATTGTTCGCTCTTCCTCCAGTTTGATATCTTCCTCCAGATGATCCCGTTGTGCTTTGATCTTCTCGAGAAGCCGTTCGCGCGCATCCTCAGCACGAGTATCAATTGAGCCTCGATGCACCATGGAGCCCAAAAACGCGGGTGAGAAGAACTTGATCTCATTCTGACCATTAAGATCCACATCAAGATCTCCGTATACATCCAACTCTCTTTGCAGCTCATCCAAAGTTTCTTCTATTTTGACGCGACTTGCCTGCAGCTCGTCATTCTCGGCAATGATTTCAATCACTTCCTTCTCCAGCTCTGTTGATCTTTGAACCAGCTCTGCTGTTCGTAACACCTCTTGCGATTCAATTTCCCCAGCCGTTTGCTTGTCCAATTGATCAATCATTTCCTTAAGTGATTCAGCCTCTTGAATCAGGTTTTCACGCTCTTTTTCCAAAGTTTCTTGACATTGCTGCTCTTTTTCGACTTGTGCCTCGACTACGGCACATTTCGTTTCCATCTCGAGATACTTCAGACGCATATTATGCTTCGTCGCTGCCCATACCTGCTTGTGGAGCTCACACGATACTAAGATCTGGAAATATTCCATACGCAGGGAGTTCTGCATCACACGTGCTGCACGGGCCTCCTTTACTTCTTCTGTTTCTTCGAGTGGAATTTCTTCCTCAACCCGACCTACAATACCTTTGGAGATATCAGCGAACTTGATGCGGACAGGACGTATCATTCTTGCGAGCAGTTCCAACACTTCAGAGTAGGTGTACCCAGTCAGAGAAATCCCGTTCATCATCGTCACTCGCATATTCATTTCAAGACGCTTTTCAGGCTTGACACTCCAGTTATAAATCTCTGCAGGACTTGCCATGCCATTCGGTAGCTTATAAATCTCCGCGATATGGACCTGGAGGTCAGTAAACACTGTACCAGGAATGCCAGCAATCTGCTTCAGATTTAGTCCAAGCCGACCGGGTCCGAATGTCACCTCAATTTCATGCACCCAGTTGTAGACGACACCAGTTTTCATGGGAGGTCGCAGCCATTGCGTGTGTCCATAAGGTGATACATAGTATGTCTTACCGTCATTCGTTTTACTCTGACGAGTAGACCAGCCTTTAGGCAACACCAGGATCTCACCAGACTCCAGTACTTCGACTGATTCACAAGGGAGTTTGTTTCGGATTTTCTCGAGCACCACCTCCAAATTCGCATCGACGGGGGCAGTTTTCTCAGCAGGCTCTGCTACTGCCGTGATAGTCGCGTGTTCACCTCCCTCATCAGTACCGCCTTCTTGGGATTTTTCTCCCTCCTGCTCCAATCCTGTTGCGTCAGTTTCCAGTACCGTGTCACTATTGATTTCTTCTGATGCTGCGTCGGCAGCAGCGACAAGCAGATCAGGCATCGCGGCTGGAGAGGCTAATTCAAGTTCTTGGGGGAATTGTACTGTTCCTTCAGGTGTTGCCACTGCTCCGTTATCAATCAAGTTATTCACAGCAACACTATTAGCTGGTACCAGCACTTCGATGATAGGTTCTGTGGGGACGTCAGCATCAATCGACAATGCAGGCGTCTCCGATTTATCAACCTCCATGGATGTTGATTCTTCTCTCTCCACATTCATAGACTCAACATTTTCCGGTGTTGCAATTGTCACCGGATCCTCTAGCTTCCCAGCCTCTTGTGTCTCTTCAGCTGCTGAAGCCTGTTCTTCAGTTGCAAAATTCTCCGTTAGAGCGGCCTCATTAGCAGCTTCTAGAACCTCGCTATCACTAACAGCATCAGGTGTGGATGCTTCTGCATCTCCGTCAGCAGGAGGTGTATCTTTCTGCTTCACTTCACTCTGTTCTTCCATTGTTGTCTCGTCCGCCGCATTGCCTTCAACTGCTTCAGTCACCTCTTCCTCTTCTGGTGTTGACGGTTGCTCGACATCTTTGCTGTCATTTTCAGCTTCATTCTCAGCTTCTGTTGCTTCAATTTGTACCGGAGCTTCACTTACTTCCTCGTCTCCATTTGTAGGTGATCTATCTGTCTCCTTCACTTCATTTGTCGCGATGTTCTCGGCCTCAGTATCCGGAGAAGCCGCAGCATCATCCGAGCCGACAATAATTTCCGATTCTGTGACTTCTACTGGTGCCACCGACTCGGGCGATAGCGTGACCTGCGCCTCAGTGTCTGGCGGCGCTTTCTGCTTCATGTAATCGTCGTGTGTGTCGCCGTCGTCGTGGCGGGCGGCGTCCGTCGTGCAAGTTCCCGCGTAGCTCACTGCCGCTTACTTGAAAAGCTCAACAGCGTCTCCCCCAAAAATCAAGATCTGCACTAAGTACGAAAATACTGTAGACTTGTCGCTGGAGTATCCAGATATCCGAACAGAGAACCGACTTCAAATATGTTGACAACAAATGAAGACAAATATAAGCATCGAATAAGAAGCACTACATGCAATGAGAGCAAAGGTTCTCCAATTCCAGGAAGTGATGTGGGATCTTTGGATAGAATCGTGACATCTATCGTTGGAGTGCAGGTGGTTCAGGCGGTGACTTCAGCAATTTCTTACTACATGCGACACAGAGTTGAGCCAGATGGAATGCTGATTACGTGTTGAGCGGCGTGTTCAACGCGAATGCTACCACACCCATACGAAACCCTCAGTTCCACAGCCACTAGTTGTCCAGCTCTGCGAACACGAGTTCAGACCAGCAACGTCAAACGAAGCAACAACCACGTCGCTGACAAAGCTAGACTTGCGGGGCTTCTACCATCAAGAAGCCTTCGCTGCACTCGCTGCTCTTGGACTGCAGCTCCAAGGCGTGGCTGTTGTCAACGATTTTCTCAAGCGAGACTGCGACGACGTGGCGTCGTGCTATACGCGTTTCGCGGATGAACTCGCATAGCGAAATTTGGGCCAAGTCATCGACCGAGGACTTTTTCTTCGGACTCTTCAGCACCATGATCTTCGTATTCAGACGTCGGTTTGCTTCGGCTGAAGAACACACGACGTTAGATGGTGATCCTCGATCACAGTATACAAAGAACAACGCACTTCGTGATCGCACGCCGTAAAACTGGCAGACACTGTGAATAATCAGTCGATGGAAGGCCGAGTCCAGTAGCGGCAGTATCAACCGCACGTCCTTTTCACTCGCTTTCATCAGCTCAATCGGGTGCTTTAGCATGCGGATTAGTGGTGTGGCGACTTCCAGTTCTGACGGAACCTCACGCCACTGTAATAAAGTGCAACAGCTATTTAGCACGATGTCGCGCCACATCTTTCAAGTTGCTGTAGCTCCTTACCTGGATGAAGTGCAAAACGACGTATTCAATAGCCTCAATAAACGGTGCAAACGTGCTAAATGATCGCAACATCAATGTCCGCGCGCGGCGATCAACACGGGAAAACATTTGCTCAGCATCTGCCATATACACCAGCATTAGACACCAGCCAACTCATTAGGCAACCACACAATGAATTGGTAGCTCACCATTCCATTCATCTTTGCGTCGATTGCGTGGTGCATGAGACCGATTGTTCTCATGTGCGCCTCCGCCCTTACGGAACGCCGTCTGCAAGTCTTCATTTTGGGGTTCTGCCAGCTTCTGAAAGTTCGATCTGATATGCATCACGCCTATCAGTCCGTCGTCCAGTGTCTTCAATCTACAATACACTACTGTACCTCCATTCCACATTAATGTCCATGTGTTCCATCAAGTCTTCCAACCGCGTGGACGCCGTCCTGTTACCAAAGTGGTGGTCTACAACGCACCATCAATATCCATACCCACAACCTCGTCTTCTAAGTTACTTCCTCACCGTTGAACCAGCGCTGCTGCTTGCGTACACCCAGCGGTAGCTCATTGGGTTTCGACAGGTACCCAGCCGAGCGAATGGGGTGGATATTGATCAGTCGCTTGCTGCGCGCCAGTGGAGACTCACTACCGCATTTCTGCGGCGTCCGTGCGCGGCTGGAGCCGTTGCCGTTGCTGCCGGAGCGTTCCACACCTGCAATAAGACTCTTCTTGGCGGCTCCGTCGTCCACAGCAGCCTCAGTGCGCAGCGGCGCAATGGGACCTTCTCCCCAGGCCATCTCCAGCTCCAGCTCGCTGCCACAGAGCGAACTCACCTCCGAGTCGCTCACGTCCGGCGCTTCGGTCGAGAGTTTAATCACGTGTTCCGCCATGCGTCTCTGGCTGCTTGGCCCTGACTGTGGTAGAGGTCGCCGGAAGAAAAGACCATCACTCATGAAAGAGTACAGTGACATTTTCATTTTCATGATAAAAATTTGTATTCATTATTGAAGTGTACTAATTTTTATAATGTTATTAAACGTAAACTTTTAAATTGTTGAATAAATTAGGTTAGGATATTTATTTATACAGGAGAAGAGAACGAATTTGAGATGCAGTACTGTTCTATCCGAATCGATTTGACAGCAACATTGACGTCGAGCGCGTCGGTGCTGTTATTGGACAATTCAGCTACCGCGAGCACCAGCACCAGCATGGCCATGGACCTCACGGCAGAAGACGACGACCTGCTGAGCTACTTCCTGGCGGCCGATGTAGCGGCGGAACACATGACACAGACGCGTGCAGATGCAGACGCCAGCGCTGCCGTCGCAACTGAGACGTTCACGCTGGGTCAGACCGTTCCTCTAGCGCCAGAGCGAGCGTTTGGCAGCGACCTGACACCGTCCACGACGCCCGTCAACAGCAAACAGGTCGCCCCCACCTTCCAACAGACCCAGAGGAGCTTCACAGAGAGCTCCATGATGCGGCCGGCGGCTAATGATGACGAGACGTCGTCCAACACGGGAACGATGGACTCGGACGAGAAGCGACAGCGACGATTGGCCAGGAATCGCGAGTCTGCGCGTCAGAGTCGCCGTCGAAAGAAGCAGTACTTGGAGCTATTGGAGGAGAAGGTGCGCGTTGTGGTGTGATTGCTGTGAGGTGAGGGACTAACGATGAAGTGCAGGTTTCTCAATTGACGGAGAGTATTGACACGACGCGCTCTGCTCACTTAGAGCGAGCAGATGAAGCGCTAAACCAAGTGCGATCGGATATTCTGAAGAGCCTCGCGGAAGACAGGAAGAATGGAGGCACGGAGGAGGTACAAACGTTGGGTCTTTTGGAGAACTGATGCGGGTTGTAACGGTAGGTTTGTTGTGAAGTCTGTGCAGGAGAAGATTCGACAGGGTATCATGCTTATTCAGGAGCGGTTTGGACCGAATAGTGTGGTGCGTAGATTTTCCCGGTTATTGTGATAGTGTGGCAACTAACTACGATACTTTTTGTAGGAGCGGCTGGCGGTGAAAGACTATAACTTCCGTCAACTTGACAATTTGCTACTGCCTCCGTACTGCCGGTTTCTTCTGTGGCTCAGTATTCAAGACGAGTCGTTCTTTGAAGAAGCTAATGGAATGGGGCAAAAAAACGCTGGAGATGCACCTGAGAAGAAGAAACCACCCGTTATGGTAAAGAAGGACACGCTCTGGTCGACCCTTACAAGCGACCTCGCCCTTACTTATGAACAGGACGAAAAGCTGAAGTCATTGTACAAGTACGTTTCCACTCAAATGCAGTCACAGGTAGTTGGCTCTAATACACACCGGTGTGGCGTTTTTGCAGGTCAGGCGACTCCAAGAGCAACAAAATGGAACGCCGACGGGTGGCAATGGCTGTGGTACGTGTTGAATTGGAGCAAATTCGCCATACGCGTGGCACTTACTTACTATATTGTGGTGCCCATTTGTCATCAGACATATTTAAGGAAGCTCAAGAAGAGCCTTGAGCAGCGCTCCGAGGCAGTCCAGAGACAAACAGAAATGCTGCACTCCATTCTGACGCCAGAACAATCGCTCACATATCTGCGGTGGGTGGATGCCAACCAGGACCGGCTGCCAAACTTTGTAGACAAGACTCTGTCGGTACCGAATACAGGCGGTTCCGATGCGGTGCGTGCCATCCTGAAGAAGGACGACCGCGACCTCACGGTGGAGGATGTGACTGCACTGCTCGGAGAGCTGTAGATCTATTCTCTCGCTTTTTGTTCCGTGCCTCGTTGCTCGCAAACTTCAGCAGCATATCGCGACGGCCACCACTTGTCGCACTCATTTCGTCTAGCTCCAATGCACTAGAATAACACGAGTCAATTACCCGTCCTTGTGCTTTGTGAAGTTCATTTCAGTGATCACTGTCTTTAGATTAAGACGCACACACAGAGTTACCTTGCAGGAAGTCTAGCAAACCATTGCGAACGTCAACAGTTTCGATGACGAAATCACAGCTTGATCACGTAGGTGACTTGGATGACGGAAATTGCGGCATCCATTGCACCTTCACTAGCAGTGAATCACCTTAGGAAGTTATCGCTGGCTGAAGCTCACAACACTACGTCGTTCACTATTCAACTTCCTTTCTACAGCTCAAGTGACCAAACAACAACACATCCACCATGGCTCCATCAACTCCCAAGCTTTTCACGCCTGTGACTCTCGGTGGCAAGAACCCCATCCAACTCAAGCACCAAGTGGCGATGGCGCCCTTAACACGTCTTCGTACTGGTGCTGAGGGTGAGCAGAAGGCAATGGGTGTCGAGTATTATTCGCAACGTGCCACGGATGGAGGATTGATCATCACGGAAGCCACTGACATCACTAAGCAAGGCAACGGATACTATGGTGCTCCTGGACTTTACACACCGGAGCAAGTCGAAGCGTGGAAGCCTATCACCAAGGCGATTCACGACAAGGGCGGCAAGGGTATCGTGCAGCTTTGGCACACGGGGCGGGTTAGCCACCCCCTCAACCAGCCCAATGGAGGACTACCAATATCTGCCAGTGCTACCAGCATGGAAGCAGTGACCAGCCACGCTAAGGACCACGTGACACCCCGTGCTCTCGAGACGGAAGAGATTCCCGGTATCGTAGAGGACTACAAGACTGCGACGAAGAACGCCCTTGCCGCAGGCTTCGATGGTGTCGAACTTCATGCTGCCAACGGATATCTGTTGGAACAATTCCTGTTCGACTCGACCAACAAGCGCACGGACAAATACGGCGGTACGGTCGAGAACCGTGCACGCTTCCTGTTCGAAGCACTGGAAGGAATCCTTTCGATCCAGCAAAGTTGCCATTCGTCTCTCACCCTACGGAATCACTTTCGGGTGCACGGACTCGGATCCGCTTGCAACTTACGGCTATGTGATCCGAAAGCTGAATGACTACGACCTGGCTTACGTGCACTTAGTTGAGCCATTCGGTTGGCACTTCACTGGCCCACTAGTACCGAAAGGCGGTCATGTACAAGGGCGTGTTAGTTGCTGCTGGTGGCTTTGACCGTGCGAAGGCAATCCAGACTGTTGAGGAGGGCTTTGACGACATCATCGCGTTTGGACGGGACTTTATCGGCACACCCGACATTGTAGAACGCTTGAAATCGGATAAACCGCTTAACGACTACAACCAGAAAACGTTCTACCCGCAGCCCAACGACCCGCTGGAGAAGGGATACCTTGACTATCCGCTCTGGCACGAGAAGTAAAAGACATGGTATAAGCTTAGTTGAGATGCAGCGGTGACTTGACAACCTGCACAACTTGCCATAACCTCGAAAATCAACAGAATAATCTTTTACCATTGACCACTATTCTCGTAGCAATCTGCAATGTGTTTCGATACCTGGTACTCGTAGGGCGCTCTCCCGTCGAACACAAGGCATCTTTTGTTCAATTTCTTCCTCTTCTTCGTGATTAAGTAGAGCTTACCATGTGACAGCTTGTTGTAGTCGAGTATCGTTGCTTCCAATGTCTTATGATGGATTTCGTCTGCTGTTCTAGCGGTAATGGACAAATTCATGTGCTACTAGTATTGTCGGCTGTTCGACGCGGTAAAAAGACCCTCTAGTAGTGTTTTCCTATAAGATCGTTGATAAGCGGAACGAGTCGAATCAACTTGTCTTCTCACTTTCCGATTTCCTACGGAGCCTTTAGTCGCTTCGTCCAAGTCAACAACCGGCATCCTCGACAGCTTCGACAGGATGAGCCAAGCTTTCAGCACTGAAACGCCGGCCAAGCCCGTTGAGGTGAACAACCAAGCGCATCGTCAACCAACAGAATTGCAAAAGATCTTGAAAGCGACGACAAGCTAATAAGGGGACAATGGGCAGTCGGATTCTGCGAGTGCTTTACGGATCTCATGCCGAACTGCTTCATGGTCACGTGCTGCTCATGCATCTCGATGGCGCAGATCTCTGCTCGGCTTGGCGTCACGTCATACTCGAACGCTCTCATTGCGTGTCTGTTGGTAGTCATCGCAGAATTTGTTGTCGCCGGAATAGCGTCAAGCGCAGCTTCTAGTAGCGTCACAGTCGACACCAACTACACCAACGACGGGACCTCGTACAGCTACTCGACCAACGATGGATGCTCGTCTACCGCGCCATCATGATCCTGGTGCGCGTGGTATTCGCTCTCTTCATAATGCACCTCCGCAAGAAGACCCGTGAGCGATTCCAGATCCCCGGTAACTCTCGCGACGACTTCTTCGCTTCACTTTGTTGCTCATGCTGTGTACTGGCTCAGATGGCAACCCACATCAAGAGCTACACACCTGGCAGTTGCGACTTTGGCCCCGTGACAGACACACTGCCTGCTTACTCGGAGTAAAAGGTCTTCGTCATTGTCATGTTTGTTGTCGTTCCAATACAAAGTCAATTGTTGACCTCGCTTCAACATCGTATTCACTTCAACTTCCTTTTCAAAAATATTCATTTTTTGGAAAATCAAACGTCGTAAAACGGGAATATCTGATTAGGTGCGGAAGTGAGGAGCTACGATGAAGGTGATCGTCGGACTCGCTTCTCTTCTGCTGGCTGCTGTGGCTACAGCTACTGGGGTGCTCGTGGAGAGGAAGCGTCAACACGCGCTCAAGGCATGTGGCTGCGGTGACGGCGAGTGTTGCAACTCGGTGCGTCCAGCGGAACGACGGTATCAGCTTCCGCGCGCGCACGTTGAGCACTGGGATACACGCAACGGCGAGTGCGCTCCGAGTTGGGCTAAGCTAGCACCTGGAGGACCCACAGATATGCAGGGCGACAAACCACGTAGCAGCTTCGGCACGCTCATCTTGCTACGCCATGGTCAGAGCGTGTGGAACCGCAAACCCGACCGCCCCACAGACCTCTGGCGCTATGCGGGATCCATCGACATCCCCCTAAGGTGATGCAGTCTATAGGCTGGTGATAGTTACTTGTGTATAAGCTTTACTGAAGTTGGGTATTGATTGGACAGTGATGTGGGCATGCAGGAGGCTTTCGACGCGGGGAAGAGACTAGAGTATGTGCCAATCGACGTGGTGTTCTGCTCGCAGATGGATCGAGCTCGAACAACCATGTCGCTGGCATTGAGTGTACATTCCAGTAAGAAGACCCCGGTGGTGGAACATCTCTCACCGCTGGAAATACCATCATTCGAGGGGGTGAATGACAAGAATCCCTATGACTTTGTAGGTGCAAGTTGTACTATCGATGAGTTAGTTGAAGTAACTGATCTGTTCGCGGTTGTACAGATCATTCCGGTGTATGTGTCGCCAACGTTAAACGAACGCAATTTTGGTGACCTGCAGGTTTGCATTCTCGTTTTGCTAGAAGGGTAGTACTCTGTTGCTAACTTGTCGGTGTGATGGATAATGTAGGGTGTGCCGAGTACAAAGCACACCGTAATGTTCAATAGGGAACATGTGAAGAAGATCCGAAACGACTACTTCACACGGTTCCCAGGTGAAAACGGTGAAAGTTGTGAAGATATCCATAACCGGACCATCCCGTTTTTCAACTCGTTTATTCTGCCTCACCTCGCTGCGGGGCGCAACGTGTTGGTGTCCTCGCACGGTTTCGTCATCCGAACGCTCATTAAGCACCTGGATGGCATGGACGCACAAGAGTTTAGCGAGCAGATGAAGTTGGAGAAGACTGCACCCGATAAGTGCCTATTGCTTGCTCCAACAGGCAGGTAAGCGGTCTGCAGCGTACTATTATTGATCGGGACAATAGCGCGCTCTAACGTTACAAATTATGTCTTACTGCCATGTACTTAGGTGTTCCACTCATGTACAAATACGACAAGGGCAAATTCACAAAACTTGCACAGACGCGTCGTGATCGTGCTGAAAGTCTCAGTCGAAGCATCGCGCCGTACTAGATAGACATCACAGTGCAAGCTCGATGTTTGTGTCGGCTTTTTGCTTAGAGGTTGCCGAATTATTTGCAGAAAAACCGGTGGTCTGGTTGAACTACCAAACACAAGTGAGAAAGTGGGGTTCAGAATAATCATCGGCGCTGTGAGGAGTTGCTTGTTTGCATTGGTGTGTGCATCTTCGTGCTCTGCGTCATTGAGTCGTGTTTTCTATCTCCTATCTGCTGCTGATGGTGAGGTTAACTGTGTTGGTGATCAAGGGCTTCATGCTTCTCCAGCAGCTTCTTTTAAGCGCTTCACCAGCTCCGCCTTCAAACCTTTAATGGACAGGCCTAGCTTCTTCAATTCCTCGCGCAAGACACTCACAGTCATCTGCTCAATCGGCTTTGGTGGCGAGTATGATACAGCAGTCTGTTCATCGGCATCTTCCATTTCCACGTCCACAGGAAGCGCTTCTTTTTTCGGCTCTGGTGTTTCCTCCATCGGTTCCACCTGTGCAGATTTCTTTGGGGATGCAGCCTTGACAGGTTCCTCCTTACGTGCACGTGGTGGTGGAGGAGGCACCGCGCTCGCTGCAGGGGCTGCTTGGTGCTGTGTAATCGCGACCTTCTTCATCGCCTGTGTTGATTCAGCCACACTTTCACCGTGTGCCTCTTTCATGAATCTCTGTCCAACAACCGAGTTGAAAAACGCATCTGCAGCCTCGCGATCCTGCACGACACAACGTTATCAACCAGCTCCAACTAGACACTATATACTGCTCTGTAATACTTACACGAGGACGGATCCGTTGAAAGTCGAGGACGTGCAAATTTGGCAGTTTGTAGATAACATACTCACGGTAGTACTTGCGCTTGGTCACGGGGTTCCCACTAAGCGAAAGTGTGTCCAGCTTAGAGAAACAGGCGAGATGGTCTACCTCCGACAACTGCGCAATGCGGTTGCTCGTGAGCATGAGGAACTCCAGGTTGGGAATCGCTTCCGCCAGGTTCTCCTGGATCTTGGACACGTGGTTGTTGTGTAGCAGCAACATGCGGAGCCGACGCAGACGCGGGAAGTTCTCTAGCTTCTTGACCTCATTGTCCGAAAGATCAATACAGTCGAAGCCATCCTGTAATACAGCAGTGTTAGTCGCTATTAAGATAGATGCGAAGACTCCCGACGCACCTGCGTGACGCCCAAGTTCTCGACGGCGGGGGCCTTGTAACCTGTAACCTCGTCAGTAATCGGTGAATAAAACATAGCGAGCACACGGGGAAGTACCTCGAAGACTCAACTCGCGCTCGCGCAGCGGGTTAATGGACACCTGCGCATGCAGAATCACGTCCGCCGTAAGCCGCATTGCGCCAATTTGTCTTTGGCTGTGGCCACCGAGCCAGTCGATTGGTCAAAAGTTAATTTGAAGGTTATTTCCGCAGTTAAACATTAATGTACGCTCTAAAACGTAGGGTAAATCCAGTATGGTCAAGAATGCGAAGCTCGAGCTTGAGCACTTCGAGGCATGACACCAAGCTCAATATCGTCATAAGAGTCGTCAATGATGGGTTCCTTTGGTCTAGAAAGTGATAGAGTGAGACTGCGGATGCTGTTGGGTTTGTTGGCCTTGGCACTGGGAACGTCGGTCACTTCGATCTCGACCAGGTCGGCGTCGTCTGTGTTGACAGCCACATCTTCTGACGAATCAGCAGCTCCGTGTGCACGACGATGATCTCGTCTAATTCGGATCATCTCGGGAGTGTGTACGAAGAAGAAAACACCGACGCAGAAGAGTGCGATGATGTGTGCACTCACGAGGTTTGGGAAGAAGCACGTGTCGTGGTTGCGGTCCGAAGGGTACGCGTACGCCCAAAAGTCGTACATGACAAAGATCGGCAGCGCTGTGCGCGAGATGCCCCAGATAATGTACGTGGCGTAGATGGAGCGCATGTAATTCTTCGAGTTTTGGCGGTCCCGGGCGTCCATGAAGCCGCGCGCATTGAGAGATAGTGTCGCCAACTCAACGAGTAAAAACAGCAACAGACCAAACTGACATGCAGCGCAACACGAGATGAAGTTGTTGATGAAATACGGGACCCTGTTGACAATTCACTTGTAAGTTGAAAGTTCTGCAACAGCTTAGACTTCCCAGTACGTACACAGCGACAATGTGGTGGATGATAAAGACCCATTGCATCGGGACAGGCCAGACAATGATAATGATCAAGTCGCACAAGAAATAGCCGATCGCTGTATATCAGAATAAACATGCAAGTCAAAGTCCCCCTTCCTCTGCGTACATCAACCCATTGACTATCGTACCAATTGAGAAGATGAAGCTCGCGGCGCGAATCGACGACATGGGCATGAACCCGTCGGCCCAGCTAATATCCGCCAGCGCGTAGGCCACGCCAATCACGACCAGAACTGCGTGGATCGTAGAGTTCACCCTGATGCACAAACTCGGTGAGAAAAGGTTTGAAACGGTCCACTTCCACCAAGACGCACCTCGAGCACCAATCCGCCTTCTGCGCCGCTGTAAAGCTTGAGAACTCGGGCACACGGCGACTAGAGAGATACCACGACAACCCGAAGTTGGCCCAGAAGAGCGCGAACGCGATGCCTGCGACCAGGGCATTCTCTCCAAGCCGCACACTGCGCTCTTCTTCCAGCAGCTCGTCGCCACCGTCGTACCATCCCATATTGCGATTGTTACTGTGTGGCCACCGTGTCAAACGTGTCTAAGGATTCCGGCTGCTGCTCGGCTTGACGCAGAAGAGAAGATGATGGCGAGGGCACCAGCAGCAAGTCAGAATCCACCGGTGTGTCGGTTCAAACTTGTCTCCAGTATTACGCCCTCATTTGTCGAGAAAGGAGATGGGACATGCACGATTCAGCGAATCAAAACGCCCATATGGTCATTACTTACGCCGATTGGAGGTATATCGGCGCGAATATCGTGCCGTCATTGGTCAATAATCGGAACCTCATATTACGGTCCGTCGTCGGTACGTCAACGTCATTGCTAAATTCGAGTACAAAATGGAGTCGCATACAAACGCCTAGTCAATCTGTTGACGAATAAGTTGATTAAATCGGGGTCCTAAATCAGAGTGTGACTCCAAGACGAGTGAGCAGGTCATCATCATCGTCAACATCTTTTGGGTCGGATGAAGTGGAACTGCTTGGCCACGCCTGCGCCTGCAAGCTGCTCTCGTTCGTCGCGACGGCCCAGCCACTGTCCGTCTTGGCGGTCGATTTCATCTCGGGCCACAACGCCTCGACCGGTGGTTCCTCGATCTTGCTGGCGTTTTCCGCCGGTGCAGCAGCTTTGACAACCCAACCGGATGCTGCGGGTGTTAAACCAGGCGGCGGTCGTAGCACACGCGACGCCGGACGAGGCTGAAAGCAAGGCGGCACATTTGACGATAGTGGCGTCATAGAAGCCACCAGACTGCTCTGTGGCAGTGCCGACATGCTGCCTCGACGTGGTCGTTGCTGCTGCGTCTTCTTGTTGACACGAGGCTTTGCAGGATTACGACGCCCAGCTTGAGAGTGGGACGGCGTGGCTGAAGTTGAAGCACTGAGGCTGCTCTCATCACATGACGAGCGTCGGATGACTGTGTAGCCGGCAGCGTCCGCTTCGTCTTCAACTGGGCTCGGAGCGCTGTCTTTGCTGGAGCGCTGTTTGGTGTAACGATGCTTGGCTCTTTCAGTTTCAGCTGAGCGGAACTGTTGCTGCTGTCCGCTGTGGCGTTTGATCACATATCCACCAGGTTCTTCCTTCACTTGACCGGAGCTCTCTAGCGCTTCACGCATGGAGCTGAATAGAGGTCGACGGTTTACGGGATAAGAATTTTCTTCATTCTCGCGGAGATAAGAGGGTGTTTCCAAGCTGGAAGGCGGAGTGGGCGGGATCTTGAAGCTCGAGGTCGAGTTACTCCGCTCGCGGGCTGTGGTTGTGTCTTCATCCTTCAGGACCAAAGCAGTTAGCTGCTCCAATACGATGTCTGATGGGGGTGTGCCTGCTGCGGGGTCTGCCATCTTTCTCGGCTGTCAATTTGAAACTGAGAAGCAGCGAGAGCTGTGCTCGATCCGACCTTTCTCGCTGAGCGAGACGGGGGAAGCAACAAGCAAGAAAAAGTGCGTGAAAGTCAACGGTGGCATCCACGATAACTCACTTGAGTCACCAGCAGCGATGACAGACATTGCGAACACTGAAATACTACGAGCGAAGCGACGCACCGCATTAGCGTTACCGCGGGTGAAAGTGTAAACGCTGTAGCGAACCAGCTTGGGACGAGATTTCATGTCGACTTCAGTTCCTGCTGCCAGCGGGAGAGGCCGTACTGAAGGTGCCATTTCGGACTGGTTGAGTGAACGTGTGGACCTATGCATGTATGTGGAAAAGGTGGACTTCCACCGAGAGCAAGATCCGAGTTTCGTTTGTGATTCGTACCGGAAGATTAAATGGGTGAGATATAAACAGCGTCGGTGTATTGCAGCACAGCAAGAGCAGCACGAGAAACAGGATGAATTGCATGAAAATGTGCAAACTGGTGTCCCCATTGCTGAATCGACCTTAGTCGTAGTCGATAAAGACGACGATGGAAAATCAGACGACGTACTACCTGATAGTCCAGTCGAAGCAAGCAATGACCCATTCAATATCCTCGTTGGCGACGTACTCCGCGGAATCAATTTGTCCGTGACTTGTCGTGGTGTACTCGCTGCACATGGAGCTGATCCTCTCGAGACGATTTCGATACCATGCATCCGCGAAGGAAATTCACTTACTTTGTGCTCGGTTCCCGGAATTGGTGATCTTCTTGTGGTTTTCGGGGGCCGCGTTCTTCGTGACACCGCAGTGATCATTCCGCGTGCTGTTCGAGAGGACCCAATGCAGTTCGAGCGAGCTCGTTACACATATTCCAACAGTGTTCACAGTTTCGATCTATCATCGAATACATGGACGCGCAAGGAGTGTTCCGGGCGAGAACCTCGAGAGCGAAGCGATCACTCGGCGTTGTTCATGGCACCACAACACATTTTGGTTTTTGGTGGTCGAGGTCGCAACGGTCAAGTGTTTCGAGACTTCTTCGCACTCTCACTTGAGTTGTGGCATTGGACGCAGCTCGACACTTCAGCGACCCCATACGAGCGCTATTGGCACGGATGGTGCATCGCGTTCGATACAGAGAAACTGTGGCATCAGGAGCCGAGCATTTTCATATTTGGAGGAAAATCTGACACCCTCGTTTACAGCGACTTGCATCAACTGCAAACCTCGCGCTTGAAGCGCCTACTCGAGGACGAGGAAGAACACGTGCGCAAGTACGCTCGAGACGAAGACAGAGAGACGACTGAACACCGTCGTGAAGAGCGAAGAGTAAGTGATGCTGCTCGGTTGCTGATGAAGGAACACGAGCGACTGAGACTGCCAGCCTGGTTCGTACCGGACACAGTCGGGAAGCCTCCATCAGCTCGCTTTGGGATGCAAGTGGTTGCGCTGGAGAACGAGCAACTTGCAGTAATTGGAGGATGGCGTATTCCCAAGAGGAAAATCAACAAGACCAGGAAGAGCCATTCGCTGGATGTCCACATTCTTGACTTGACGACACTGGTGTGGTCGACTCCCAAGCTCTCGACGCTCGTGAGTGCGCAGCCGTACGTACCGAGCGAGCGTCTCCTATTCGAGTGCTTTTATACCGACAAAACTCTCGTGATCTTCGGTGGTCACACGTATGCTTCCGACGGCGAAACGGAGTCGTTCACTGCTTGTGAAGATGCGTCTACAATGCTGTACAAACTCGAAGTCAGTCGCATGATCTGGCGTCGACAGAAATTCCCAGTTGCAGTCGACGAAGCTATTGAGTCTGAAGCTGTAGTGGCACTACCTCGTGCACACTCTCACAACAGCAACAATGTGGTGCTCCATGGTCAAGCCTTCACATGCTCATCTGAAACAAATAGCATGCAGCTCCAACTCACAGTCTTTGATATTCGCGGTCCTCGACGTTGATGCGTGTCAACATTCGTGTTGTGAATCGCTATGACCGAGTCACTCGGAACGGGTGTTACTCGACCAAACTCGTGATTTCCATGCAAATTTGCTGCATTTAGCTGTATTGAGTAGAGAGACGCTCAATCTTTGATCTATGAAACGTTGAGCTGCGAACCATGAGCTCTGAGTGGGAAGAAGCGTACGACGAGGCGTCTGGCCGTGCTTACTACTACAATCGAGCGTACGTATCACTATATCTCCAATGTGAAAGCACTAGCTCATCATTATTATTGTGTCAATAGCACAGGAGATACGTCGTGGACACTACCAGGTGAAGCTACTGCTGAAACAGGAGACTCTGCTACAGAGAATGAGTGGCAACAGAGCTTCGACGAAACTTCACAGACAATTTACTATTACAACATCTACACTGGTGAGACGTCTTGGACACTCCCCGAAGAATCTGAAGAAGATGATGTCGACTTTTCCTACCTTACCTTCGCCGTAGTGCGATTGCAGTCTATGTTTCGTGGTGCCAAAGATCGCAAGAGAGCTCGCCGTTTAGTGAGAGCTCAGTACCAATTCACCACGGACCCGGACTCTGGGAAGATTTTGTATACCCATTTGAGCACCAACACTTCATCTTGGACGAAACCCGCGCTTTTTGGATCCCTTCAGATCCCTGATGACGGTGGTGACGAAGAAGAAGAAGAAGAGGAGGAAGAAGATGATGATGACTTTGAAGGGTTCCAGCAGGACGCTGCACGAGATGTTGAGGAGGAAGAATTTGCAGCGGTACAGATTGTAAGTGAAGATGGAGAGGTTGACCTGGACGAAGCGACCAAAAGGAAGCTGAGCCGTAAATACCCACGCTCGAAGGCTCAACAGATAGTTGACGCTGCTGAGGATGCCGGTGAGCAAGTTCAATTGCTGGATATGAGTGGCCTTGATGCGTGGAAACTGTCGTCTCGTATCTGGAATCTGCAGTTCCTCAAAAAGCTCGTGCTTTCCAACAATTGTTTGGCTCGAATTCCGTCTGGGATTCAAGATTTGATTCATCTCGAGGAACTCGACGTGAGTCGTAATCAGCTAACGCGACTTCCATCGTGTCTGCAAACGACGACAACTCTCACAGCGATTCGAGCCTCATATAATCTTATCCAAACATTTTCTCCCAAATTGTGGAAGCTCCGAGAGATTCGCTATTTAGACCTCTCACACAATCGACTGAAGGAACTCCCATACGTAGAAGGAGATCTGAAACTACTTAGAGAAACACGAGAATGGCAAGTCGGCGTAGGGCTTCTCGTGAAGTTACAAGTGCTGCTCTTGAACAATAATCGACTCGTCGAAGTTCCAAAATCAATCGAGAAGTGTAGCGAACTCACGTTGTTGGACTTATCAAACAACCAACTCGCTTCGCTTAGTGACGAAATTCCAGTGCTTTCTTCGCTTCAACGAATGGTACTAAACCACAATGCTCTCCGTGCATTACCGGAGCCTATTGGCAACTTGTCGAATTTACAAGAGCTGGATTTGGCGCATAACCGCTTGGTAACACTTCCCGAAAGCATCGGAGCGCTGCACAGACTAGAAACACTCAAGCTTTTGTCCAATCAGTTAAGGCTGCTCCCCAAAGAGTTTGGTGCGCTGAGTCATCTACACTATCTCGATCTCGACAATAATCCAAAGCTCATCAACCTTGAAGACTTTTTCCGACATCTCCCAAACGTTTCCTTCTTCTCCGCGTCGTCGTGTGGAATTGTCACGTTCGAGTCGTTGGACTTTCTCAAAGACTCACCAGTCCAAACGCTTCGGCTGCGTCAGAATGCTTTGCAGGAGTTTCCATTGCTCATAGGTCATACGTCCATGCAAGATACGCTGCAGGAGCTTGTGCTGTCTGACAACTACCTTACTCAAGTACCTTTAGCAGTGCTGCTGTACTGCAGCCAGCTGCAGCGTTTAGATCTCTCGAACAATTCCCTGCGTGTACTCCCAACTGAAATCGCTCACCTTCGACGACTAGAGGTCTTGTATCTCAGTACAAATGCGCTTCAAGAACTACCAGACGAACTTACCCAGCTTCCTCACCTACGACAGTTGAAATGCGACCACAATCAACTGAGGCGATTACCACTACGCTTGGGTAGCCTGATTCAGCTGACCAAATTGAACATAGCGTTCAATCGGCTCCGCACATTACCAACATCTCTAATGGAATTGATCCAGCTGCAATCCCTATATGCCAACGACAATCTTCTATCGGCACCACCTCCAGCAGTCTTTTACGTGAAATGCTTCTGTGATTTTTCTAACAACCCGTTCACTGCTCAACATCTCCAGCGCCAACAGGATCGCCGAGATCATCTCGCTTTTGCGTTAAAATTTGTTGATGCTGGAGAGTTTGACAAAGCCGAAGAACTCTTGACGAAGTTGATTACTGAAGTGAAGACACTTCCCTTTGTTGAGCAAAATCGCCAGAACCCTCTACTACACTACAAACGCGGATTGTGTCGTTATATGCTGGTACGTTGTCTGCTTACCTGTGTTCATTCGAACATCGTTTCATTAACTCGTTGATTGTGTGCATTCGCAGCTAAAGAGAGCAAGAAAAGTGATTGAGGAAGTTACTACAGTTGTTAGTTCATGTGAGCAAGAAATGCATGGAGTTGAACTGGTTTGCGCTCGCAAACTTCGACTGAAAGCAAAGCAAAATATAGTTCACGAGGAACGACCGGAATCTCCGACATACCACCTGTCAGACAATAATGATGCTCAACCTGAAGACTCAACCAGGGAAACATACACAGTATCTGTATCCAGACGTGCTCAAGCGAGGCAAGATTTCCAAAAGTTTGCAAATGGAGCGTTGGAGGATCTGCACGAGGCTATCAAGTTGGAATGTACTGAACTCGCCACAGCATACTATCTCAAAGGACTCGTTCATATGGCGTTGCATCAATATCCTGATGCTATCGACAACCTGACAAAAGCAATACGACATGTTCACGCTCCACTTTCAGAATCCGAGGGCATAGACAACCAGCAAGCAGTCAATGCTGACGATGAATCTGAACAAGTACCAGCCATTCCTGAGACCAGCATTCAGTTCTTTTTGTGTCGTGCCGAGGCATATTGCGGTCTTGGGCAGCTTCCATCCGCCCTAACGGATTTGCGTCATGTCATTTCGCACTCCCCAATCCAGCGCGATAGCACGAGTATTGCAACACTGGAACGTGAATATGCTGACGCCTGGGAAGCTGAACAAGCAGAGTACTCGGTCGATGACGCCGCACTGCTTCGTGCCTTCAATATCGAGGCAAAATCGGGCCTGGCCCGCCGACCGGAAGTACTTGACGTTCACGCTGAAGCCCTTGTCGCTGCAATGAACAAGAAGAAAATGGGTAATCAAAACACTACAAAACGTCCATCACCAGCCCAGCGCTTTCGCCTTGAGTGTGAAGCTAAAACTGCGGGATTGATAGACGAGAGAAAACAAGTACGAGCACCGTTTGAAGTGATTAGTGCACGTAGTCGCGCTTTCTTGGCACGTGCACGAGACTTTAAGCGTGAAATCCGTGCGAATTTACAGATGGAGATGGAGGAAACGCAACAGCGACATATTGAGAGAGAAATTGCCCGTGAAGCTGAGAGACGACGTCTAGAACAGCAACGTGAGGTCGACGAGCGCATGATCATGAAGTACGAAGATGAGTGGATGCACTGGTTCGTGAGCGAGGAGCTTCGACTTGAGAATGAGCGACAGCGTCGAGCAGATGAAGCTCAAAGACGTGCTGACGCCAAAGTTGCATACGCTGCAAGACTCGCGAAACGTGGCGGTAAACGGCAGGCAGCTGTCCAACGCGGCAAAGGCAACGCGAGGCGCTGATGCATCCGTCACTCACTACTGGAAAAAATCGTATAAAGCGCTGACAGGCAATGACATGACCTTTTGGCTGCTTTGATCATTTTGCACTAAGCATAATCGCCGTACTAAGGAATTAGTGTCGAAAACGCAGACAGTTTTTAATGGGATATTTGGCACTCAAGTCGTCGGTGTATTGAATCCAGAAAGCAAACTAGGGATTGTCGAACAACCATTTTCCAGCCTGATGCAGGTGCAAGCGCATAAAGACAATTTCTGCCGATTTCCCATTATTAAGCCAACTCTGAAGCTGTTCTGGAGTTACTTTCGAAGATGTGAACACGATCTTAAATTTTTCGATTGCAAATACAGAGAGTCTACCTCTCTCTGACGTGTCTTGCTCGTTAGTAATACCGCCATTTCTTAATAATCTAGAGACGGATAGAGCAGCGTCACTGTGGAATCCAGCCCTGCTGAAAAAACGAGAAATTTGTGTACTTTGGTACCCGTCACCGATGAATCAGCTTCAGTTAACGTTAATACGAGAGAGGCGAGGAATACAAAGTCGACCAGGTAGTGGAGGAGCATCGTTTTACTTGAGTGCGGAGGAGAAATTGCAAAATGAGATTTACGGGGACACACGATCGATAAGGAACTACTTATAATAATCAGTGTAAACTTGCAGCTATGGCTTCGGACTTCGAAGTAAGTAAAGTATTGAAGGGGATACTTACTGCGCTCAGCTAGATAATGTACAACTGAGACTAGCGCAGGTATAATTTGGCGACGCGAACATGTAAACTATTGTATTTCCGTCACCGTGTTGGAAGTATGCAAATCTTCTGTATATGAATCGATGTTGCGTGGTGACAACAGCGTAGATTGCGCACTGGGCAAACACAACTACCATAATTGGTTTATTTGCGGGGCTATTCCAGAAACAAAAGATCTTTTTGTCAGGGGTATATGGTAAGGCTTTGAATCTCGACTACTTGCTCATGCATCTCTGGCACTTTGTCCCCCACAGCCGGGATCGGCGGAATGTTGCTCAAATAATTTCAACGTTTTATCAATACAGCATTGAAAACACTCTTCTCTATTCATGGACCGTTGCTATTATTTGCTATAAACGATCTGGGTTCCACCAACTCAAGTACTTGTTTTACTCATCTTCTCGTCTTTAAAGATGATCGGGGAACCATTGTACAGCGCAATGGTAGTACCAATGTGTCATGCGCATTTTACTAAGATAAGGTAACTCAATCTCCTTTCTCATCGAAATAACACCAACAACTATTCCTACTGCAGTAATCAACCTGTGGCTATCTTCGCAATTCCCCGATCTTGCACAGCCGCTTTCTTGTGGCTAGGACGTCGTGTTTTCCACACCAAGCAAAACTTGCGCAAACTGCTTGAAGTCCGTTTGCGCAGTCACGTGGCGTCTATGCACGCGTTCTGGTGTGTCGAGCAGCTCCTCAGATCGAGATTCGCGGAGCCCTGCAGACTAATGTTGAGAGCCCGCCAGCTGTCCCGCGCGTTGCGCGCCGCCTCCAAGGAGCAGCAAGTCCGTCGCTCCTTGTCGTCCGCTGCGCGTGGCCTGCAGACGCCTGCGACCGCCGCGCTGGACAATGCGCGCGAGCTGTCCACGACCAAGGCGCAGGAAGAGCACAAGCGCTCGCCGCCCAAGAGCACGGACAAGTTTGTGGGCAAGACCGGCGCCGAGATCTTCCACGAGACTCTGGCCGAGATGGACGTGGACTGCGTCTTCGGCTACCCTGGTGGTGCCATCCTTCCGGTGTTTGACGCGATTCATGAGAGTGAACACTTTGACTTTATCCTCACGAGACACGAGCAGGGCGCCGGGCACATGGCACAGGGCTATGCCCGCGCTACTGGCAAACCTGGTGTTGTGCTGGTGACGTCTGGACCTGGAGCTACCAACACTGTCACACCTCTGCAGGACGCACTGATGGACGGCACCCCTATTGTAGTCTTTAGTGGTCAAGTGGCTACTCAGGTGCTGGGCACGGACGCCTTCCAGGAAGCTGACATTTTGGGTATTACTCGTCCATGCACCAAGTGGAACGTGCAGGTTCGTGATGTACGCGACTTGGCGCGTAACATCCGTGAAGCCTTCCACATTGCTACGACTGGTCGTCCTGGTCCCGTGCTCGTGGATCTGCCCAAGGATATCACGGCTGGACTCTGCAAAAGCCCTGTTGTCACTGAGCCGCAGCTGCTGGGATACTATGGTGAAAAGAAGATCGAAGGCAATCGTGTGAACCAGGACGCAAATTTGGCAGCTGCTGTTAAGATGATCAATAAGGCCAAGAAGCCACTGATTTTCGCTGGTGCTGGTGCACAGCACGCTAGCGAGGAGCTTCGTGCCCTTGCACGTCAGGCTAACATCCCTGTGACTACGTCGCTGCAAGGCATGGGTGCCTTTGACGAGCGTGACTCGCTGAGTCTGCACATGCTGGGCATGCACGGATCGGTGTACGCCAACAAGGCCATGCAAGATGCTGACTGCATCATCACGCTTGGCGCACGATTCGATGACCGCGTGACGGGCCGCGTACCCGACTTCGCGCGTGAAGCACGTCGTGCTTCTGCTGAGGGACGTGGTGGTATCATCCACTTCGAGATCACGGGCAAGCAAGTGGGTAAGATCGTGCCTGCCGACGTGGCTGTGCTTGGTGACACCAAGTATAACTTGCAGCAGATCCTCCCGAAGATTGAGACCAAACCGCGAACTGAGTGGCACAAGAAGCTTCAGGGATGGAAGACAAGGTATCCCTTCCGCTACCGTCCTGCAGCCCCTGGCGCACCTATGAAGGCTCAGCGTGTTATTGAGGAGCTGTACAAGCAGACCAAGGGCCGTGACGATGTGCTGATCACCACGGGTGTGGGTCAGCACCAGATGTGGGCTGCTCAGTTCTACCGGTGGTCGCACCCGAACACGCTGATCACCTCTGGTGGTCTGGGTACGATGGGCTTTGGTCTTCCCTCGGCCATTGGCGCCAAGGCAGCTAAGCCTGACAGTGTGGTCGTTGATATCGACGGGGATGCCAGTTTTTCCATGACGCTTTGCGAGATGGCGACTGCTGCCGAGTTTAACATTGGCGTGAAGGTGCTTCTGCTCAACAACAACTTCCAGGGTATGGTCAAGCAGTGGCAGGACCTGTTCTACGAGGAGCGGTATTCTGGCACCAAGATGAACAACCCGGACTTCGTCAAGTTCGCCGAAGCGATGAACTGCGAGGCGTTCCGCTGCTCAGAGGAAGACACTCTAGAGGAGGACATGGCTCGGTTCCTCGCTGCCGAGGGCCCCATCTTAGGAGAGTTTATGGTCGAGAAGAACGAGCACTGCTATCCCATGGTTGGAGCAGGTCGTTCGCTGGACGAAATGATTATCGGCGACTTCGACGATTGCCCTGGAACCACCTCGGTGTAAACAAATCAGTCAAACGACAGCAAGCAAGTAGGTAACCATAAGAATCCCATAGTGCTTGACGTAACAGTGTCCATTAAACAGCCGTCATAGTCCTCAGCTCAGTCCTCGAGCATGGGCACCAGCTCACTCTTAGCATGTAGTTCCATCACTGAGTCGCAGCCTCCAATGTGCTTGCCATTGATGAAGACATTGGGCACAGTGCGTTGGCCCGTGAGCTCCAGCAGCAGCGCTTGGATCTCAGCGCCATCGTCGCGCGTGTCCAGCTCCACAACCTCGAACTTGGCGTCGAGGACGTCCAGCGTTCCCTTGACACGGGCGCAGTACGGGCAGTGGGTCTTGGAAAACACGAGCACTTTCTCCTTGACAATGGCGTCCTGCCGCAATAATGGATTCTATTAGCGAGGAGACCATGGAGAGTTAGTCATAGGGGTTACACACCGTGATTGAAGCTTTGGACGCCTCTACATGAAGCGCACGGGTGCCGGGGAAGCGCGTGCGGGCAGCGGACAAGATACGGCGAGCGAGCATCTTGTATGACGGTGCAATTGGTCGGACAACTACGGACGCAATAGATGTCTTCGGGAAGAAATGCTGGAGG
>PCFV01000352.1:0-31964 GCA_002812785.1 Phytophthora litchii | reverse complement strand
ATCTGATCCCTTTTAGAATCTACCGCTAACCTATATCACAAGGTTTTAGAAATCCCTTTCTACCCGAGTCATACAAAAGTGTCCTGCTAGGCGCCATGAACACGAATCGACCCGTACTACTCAACCGGTATTGTGGCCTCACATTGAGACTATCAGCGGAAGTCATGGGGACGTTACTCACAATTTCTACATTGTATCGTTGTCACGTAGTATAGTGTTAAAAACTGCAGGGCTAGCTGTTAAATGCTGCATGGCAGCGTTGGTGTCAAAGGCTATTCAGGACACCATTCAGACTTTTCGGAGTATATAGCAGGAAGCAATCGCTCGACTACACCGGGCATCATTTGAACCTCTCCGATCTACCATGTACTACGTAGTACGATGCCAACGCATTGTCGTGGTGGAGCCAGCAAATCGAACAGCACCGCGCTGGTCCACCGTCGTATGTTCCCGTTCGCCAATTCCATCGGATTCGTGTAGACCACGATCCCTCTTTGAAGTCCCTACTTGGAACCCGGAAGTGAACGAGACGTCGGATGAAAAACAAGACGAGATAGTCTTTACGATTCGTAAATAACGAACACCCACGGCATTTTAAGTAGTGAATGAAGTAACTCAATTGATCTTTCTTCATCGGATTCGTGGTCTTGGCGACCAGATTGTATTGCTTCTGATGCAGCGGAAGCCTGCATCAGAGTCTTCGTAGACGACACCGATACGTTTTTCCTGATCCACGTTGAACTTGGTAGTGCATAGCTAACATAAATCAGTGTAAAAAGGCAACTTGCCCTACCGAGAGTGTTTGTTAATTATCATGCTGATGGGGTTTCTTACGAAAGCTACTTCAGCACGAACGCAGCATTATTAAAGCACATCCATCCAAATTATTTTTCAGTTAGGAGAGAGCTTCGCCGAGGTCATCGCACACCCGCGTTGGACATATCCCGATTGAAAAACATGTTCAACGAGAGGTGTCAGGTTACTTGCAGGCCAACCTGACCAGCAAGTAACGCAAACTACCTGCCCATTGCAGACAGCGCTGTGGTGTGACCCCGGAACACAGACTTTCACTACAACTTGCACTTCGAAGTACAAGTTGATCCGTTTACCAAGTTGCTCACCTTTGGCCGGTCAAGGGATATCTGGGGAAGGTAGCGTGGTCCAGGATATTTGTTGACGGGCAACGATAGGCTTCACCGAAGTCCGAGTCAAACTGCGACTCGCAGGTCTCATACAGAAGCAAATCTTCGTTCGGTGCCACAAATAACCGTATCAATTACAACTCAGCGAATGCAACGTCATCGAGAGCGTACCGGTGGCAAAGCCATCAAATATGTACAATCTTGTCGGCCAATAACCATAGTACCATGTAGAATGTGAAAACATAATCTTCGGCATCTGATCGAAACACAAGCAAAATCATGCACATCTTCGCGGTAAAGCTCACTAATCTAAGCAAGCGGAATTGTATGTGTCGTCATTTGAATCAAACTGGCTAATGTTACAACAGCAAGGCTTCGCTGCCTCATGCAGTGTTCTCACTGCTCTGTAAGGCTCGCAAGGCCAAAAATGAGGCTTGGTTCGTGACGCGAGCTGTTTTTGAGCATGATGCCATGCGGAGGGACAGCAACATGCAACACGCAAAACTCAACGTACGAGTCAATGGTGTTCAAGCTCCCATCACGTTTCGACAGTGACCATACAATTCTTGCCCTTCCTTCTTGCTTCTCCTCGACAAGCTGGACAGTCAAACGGAACAGAATTTAACATCGACAGCTGCTCACAACGCATTTTACCATCAGCAGCGAACATTACAACCACGATGTGGTCGTCCATCCTACCTTTTCGGTGCGTGGCAATCGCCTGCATTGCGTTCATCGTTTTCACGACTTCGACGGCTTCCGTAGCCCAAAAGGGCAAAGGAACCGTTCACGGCGACCTCCGTTCTAGTACAACGGAATGGCCATCCTTGAAGCTCCACTTCACTCTGAAGCGTGACTCGATGCAGGTCTACGGCCAGCCAAAATTCGACGTATACGCCAACCCTGTCGTGTCGAACGACGGTCTCAGCGTGACGTACAACGGATATGCCGACTTCACTGAAGGTTCGACACATACCAGATACCTTCTGGTCGACGGTATCGCCTACTCCACGACGACTACATCCGAGACCAAACAAGCTCAAAGCACAACATCCACGTCCCAATGTATGGACGCAAAGGTGTTACCACCCTTCTACGACATGCTCCCAGCACTCAATGATGCCGTCCCAGTTGCAAACGCTACGTTAAACGGCAGTAAAATCAAATGTTTACCGGGGAACCTTTTCAAGGTCACGCTCCGCGGACTCAACTTGGCCATTTGTGCATCTGGGTCGTCAGGTGTGCACGTCTACGGTAGTGACATGGAGATTGAAATCAAGTATTTGAAGAAACGTGTGGAGATTTCGGCGCCGAAACTCAATGCAAGCGCAAAGAACGAGTGTGAAAAGGCTGTGAACTCCACCGCGGTGACCGCGACGGCGACTGCTTTGCTCACTGGAGATGTGATCCCGGAGAGTGAATCGAGGAGTCTGGACTTTGGTTCAGACGTTGATATTACTGCGACGACATGCTCATGCAAGTCGACACCACGTCCGTGCCTCTTTATTCACGGTCTAGGAATTGACTACGCGGAAGAAGAGCTTCAGGACTCATTCACCTACTACTGGGGCAATTTAACGGGTCATGCCCCATGCTGCACGGAGTTCAAGTACATGATCTGGAACTCGAAGGCGATCGGCTGGAATAACGAAACCCAGCAGCAGATCATGTGCGACCTCGCGGCGTCTCTGACTGAAACCGGTTCACCGACTGAAATTACAGACACGATCGTCATCACACATTCCATGGGCGGACTTATGCTGGCAAGTGCCATCGCTAATGGAAAGTGTACAATGGCTAACAGCACTTCTTGGATCGCTACGAGTCCTCCCATGAAAGGAAGCATGGGCTCGGACTACGCCCAGGAAGCCTGCGCTGGCGAACACACTATTATCATGGAGTACATCGGCAACATCACGGGACAATGCCCCGTACAAGGTGCTACACTATCATTGGCATATGAGAGCGGGGAGCTCAGTTCGACAGAGCTGGATAGCGGTTACAAGGCAGCTCAGGAAGTTTATCGGACTCATGTCCATGCTGCTATGTGCAGCAACTCGTACTCGGGGTTGCTTTCAATCTACCAGCCAATGTATTGGCTTCTAGGCGCTGGACTTCCTCACAAGTCAGACGAAAACGATGGCATGGTCGAGTTTCAGAGCTGCGCTGGTGGACTCCCGCTTGAACAGTTTGGTGATCACTACAACGACCAGTTCTACGTGACAGGTCTCAACCATGCCGACACCACATTTTATAATGGTGACGGGCTCTTTAGCTCCGCAAAGAAGCCCGTGAAGTGGTTTGAGTGCGTGCTATAGATCGGATATGAGATCGACGCGTAGACCTTACTTCTAGTAATAGACAACCGATAGACAGCATTTGCACGGTATCCCTATCATGTTTCTTAACACTCTCAACGCTGCTTGGCAGAATATTTGTAGACATTGATGGACCGAAAGCGATACGAAAATTCCTGCCTGCGCTGGTCCGTTTCAGCGATGTGGACGAATGTCCTAGAGGTTATTTCTGATAGCAAAACGACCGACTCGCTTCAAGCGGGACGTTCAGCATAAATGCTAGACAAGTGTCTAACTATTCAGTCGAATTGCAGTGCAACATGGGTAGTTTGAAGGGGCCAAGCAGCGATATCAGCGCATCTAGTCGTGTTCTACCAGAGAGTGAGACAGCAATTAGAGAAGCATCAAGTACTTCTCCGGCGGAAAATGCGATGCCCACACCCAACCAGGAGGCTGAAGTTTTGGCCAGACTTTCATCGCCAATAGTCCCCTCAGACCCTACACAAGTTGTGTCAGAAGATCTGTGTTCGCCTACGACAACAGGCCCGAGTGCACTTTTAGGACCTGTGCTTCCGCAGATTTGTGTGCCCCCAACAGAAGAAAAGGAGAGTAGTGTTGATGGCAGCAATGCTGCCCAAAAGCAAGTGCGGCCAACCAATGATCCGGTCGTTCAAACGATAAAAGCGATTGAGTTTTCAGAAGAGAATGGCACACATCGAAGCTGGAAAGTGATCGGCAAACTAGCGGTGCTAGCCCAGTCAATGAACGCACATACTATCGATATTTATCACGACCGAAAACTCAACACTAGTCGCTTTATGATTCACCCGAATTCCAAGTTGCGCCGAACTTGGGAGGTTATGACTGTGTGTTTGGTCTTGTATGTGTGCGTAATGGTAAGTGCGGCTGGCATAATTTACAGTTACCCAGGAACTAACCTGCATTTATCAACAGATCCCGTTCATCATTGGGTTCCAGTTTGTTGACTGGAGCAGGCTCAACGGCATGAACACTTTTATTGATGTATACTTTGTCACAGGTCTGTCATTACCTCTCATATCGAGATGTTGTTCGTCATTTCCGTCTCACTTAGCATTAACTTCTCCTGTCTCGCTGTGTATACATGTAGATATGGTCATGACATTGCGAACGGGTATTGTTTCAAATGGCGAGGTGGTCATGGACCCCAAAAGAGTAGCGCGCAAGTATTTTCACTCTTGGTTTATCGTGGACCTCATCTCCAATTTTCCCCTGGTACTTTTCGTACCATCCTCCGGCAAGTCCCTAAAAATCGTCAAGCTCCAAAAGATTCCAAAGCTACTGCGCATCGGTCGCTTGCTGAAGTATCTCCGCGAGTACGCCAAGTACTACAATCTAATCGTCAGCTTTCTCGGTCTTGCCATGGGGTTACACCTTTTTGCGTGCTTATGGGCAAGTCTGTTCAATGAATGCTATGGCATACGAGGAGAAATGCTTTGCACTGAAGAAGAGGTTCGTAGTACAATCCCTCAAAACAGATAACGATCTCACTGGTGTTTCTATGAATTTTGTGAACTAGTTGGCGCCAATGTACGTTCAATGCGTCCATATTATTATGCTCATGTTCTTGGGGATCGGTGAAAGCACTACCTACTCGAGCATCGCGAAACTACGAAATCCCGAAGTGAACGCAGACATCGAGCTATACTACGTGAGCATTACCGTATTTATGCTGGGAACAATATTTTCATCGTTCCTCTTCGGAAACGTGCTTGCTCTGCTCATGAGCTGGGATCAACAAAAAGCTCAATTCAGAAACAGGATGGATATGATCAAAGCTGAGATGAAATACTACGAGCTCCCAGAGGAGATGCAGCACCGTGTACGCAGAAATTACGACTACCTTTGGATTAATGTAAGAACTCCATCCTCCTACTTATTCACTTATCCTCACCTGTTTGCATTTTTATCTTTGACAGCAACGTGCATACTCAGACATGATGTTGCTGAACCAACCCGGCATCTCCAAGCCACTGAAAACGACCATCGCGCTGCATTTATACAAGGATTTACTGAAAACAGTGCCATTCTTCGCTGGGTCTGACTCGCGATTTTTGGGTAAAGTATGTCTCGCATTGGAGACAGCGGTGTATTTACCAGGCGACACCATCATCTACTGCGACGATATTGGCAAAGAGATGTTCATTGTCCGTAAAGGCCTTGTGGAAATCTTGATTCCTGATCCCACGAACTCGGAGAAGCGTATTTACTTGCGCGACGGAAACTTTTTTGGAGAGACAGCACTTGTCATTGATGTGCGTCGTACAAACACCGTTCGTGCAGTCAACATTTGTGATCTTAACGTACTCAGCAAGCATGCGTTTAATGAAATCGCAGCAGAATATCCTGAGTTCGGTGAACGTATGAAACGAACCGTGATCAAACGACAGCTAGACAACATGAACATTCAGTCCGCCTCTGAGAAAGCAAAAGTGCACAACCAGCTTACGTTGGTCGTGGAGAAATCGCTCAAGCAGCGTCGTATGTCCGTGTCACTACGCACCATCTACCGAGCGAAGAAGCTGGGTGATAAACTTAAAGAAATCGCCGACCGTGCTTCCAAGCCTGTACGTCGCATGTCGCGTGCTGTCATCCCGCGACAAAATCGTATTCGTCCTTCGGTCTCGCAACGCGAGAGATCGCTTGAACCATTTTATTCTGGAGGTAGGACTCGTGATCTAGCTCACATTTCAAGTCCACTGAGCGGATCTAGTGCTCGAAACTTGAACCCGAAAAAGCCGATAATGACGCATAGTAAGAGTCTTGGGCGACAGTCTGACCCACCTGGTCCTCGACGAACCATTGATTCTGTTTCACGAAAGCTCAGTCGCTCCGAGCTACCGATGGACTTGATCCCATCCGCCTTGGCTGAGATTACCAACATGGTTGAACAGATCCGTCAGACAACCGAGCTGTTAAGTCTTCGTTTGATAACGAATGATGACTTGGACGATGACGAAGAAGAAGATGGGTTCGACTACGAGGACAACTTCAGCGAAGACATGTCTTTCAACCTTCATGATTCTCCACCTTTCCCTCCTTTGAAAGAGGAATCTGAAGAAGAAATGGCTCGACGCGAGAGCAATAGTATCGTACGTCTATCTCCTTCGTCCTGATACTCGCCCTCATCATTGCCTCACTTGTATTTCGTGATGCTTGCAGTTTGTTCCAAACGCACCTGGTAGCGCAAGTAACTCGAGAAATTCCAGTCGCTTGGTACAGTTATCATTACCAGGGTTAACCAAGATGATCATGGTCTCTCACGCACCGTTCATTTCATTTCTTGCTGTTGACAGTTTGGCGATAAGCGGGGAAGCGATCCATCGTCGATGATACCGAAGTAGGTATGATCGGCTGAGATGAGCTCGGGCAATTTTTGACTATCCTTATCGCTCGCCGATAGTGAACTGTTAGCACACAATATGGTCACATGAAAGAGGATACAGAAAAATATACTACATATAGCCACTCACCAGCGACACCATTCTATTCATTTGTGTCTAAGAGATGATTCAGCTTTTCATTCTGCTTCAACTTCCATCTGTGCACTTTTGTAGTCCAAGATGACAGACGCCAGCAACATTTCTACGCTGACTACGTCAGACTTTTTTCCCTTCTTCTTGCCATCACCGTGTGCATTGAGCTTATCTAAAATTTTGTGGTTAAGCTCCGTCTTGGATTCGCCGAGCTTGTAGATATCGTGATCAACTGTGTTCTCTGACACGAGTTTGTAGATTGACACAGGTTTGGTCTGGCCAATTCGGTGACAACGATCGCAAGCCTGCTCGTCCGCAGTCGGGTTGAAATCTAGGTCGTGCAGAATGACCGTATCTGCAGCTGTAAGATTGATACCGAGCCCACCCGCGCGAGTAGACAGCAAGAAGACAAAAATGTTCTTGTTCTCGTTGTACGTGTCAATGAGGCCCTGTCGTTCCTGGACATCGGTGGATCCATCCAGCCGCAGATAACGGTATTCCATGTGACTCATGAGTACTTCCAGCAAATCTAAGAGTTTAGTCCATTGCGAAAAGATGAGAACGCGGTGGCCCTCTTTCTGGAGCTTAGGGAGCAGCGTTCGCAAGTAATCGAACTTTGCAGATGCCAGAAGTGTTTCCATCGGTAATTGCAGCTGTCGCAGTTCATCAATTGCTTCGTACTGCACACAAAGATCGTGCAGCTCAAAGTCACTGTAGGATTCGAGCTCCTGGCGAACTCTGCTCATGGAACACTGGTTGCCGAAGGCCTCGGCTCGATGCAGGCATCTGCTCAATGTCTCTAATACTTCGTCTGACACGAAATGCCTGCGGAGCAACACAGGGTGGTTTGCAGCTTTGCGCAACTGTGTAAAGATGGACATGGCGCTAGGCTCGCCTCCGGGTGGTGCAGCGTACGAACCCATCAATTCTCGCAGTTGGCGATCAGCTTTGTGGTCCTTTCCTTTATTTTTCTTGCGTTCCTTTGCAGCTTTTTTTTGAGCCGCTTGGGCCTCTCTGCGTTTGATGACAGATTCGAGCAAGCTAGTGTATGCAGTGCGTTGATCCTCACCCACCTTGACGAGCTCAACTGAAACGGTCTTCGGCACGAGCTGACTCAATACGTATTTCTTTTCTCGGCGAAGAATGAATGGGGCCAAGATTTTTCGCACTTTTTCACATTTTTTCTGCTCATTTCCATCGAAAAAGCTCAATAACTCGTCGGAGCCGTGATCGAACATCCGAGGCATAAGGAAACTCAACATCGTAAGCAGCTCGTTCAGCTTGTTCTGGATCGGGGTACCACTCAGAACCAATCGAGTACGTGCTCGTAGTGCCGTAATGCGCTTGAATCGTGAAGTGTTCGAGTTCTTGATACTATGACCTTCATCCAGAATCATGTAGCCGAACTGGAAGCTTCGCAGGAACGTGCGCTCCTCCTGACACGTATCGCGCTCGAAATAAGCGTAAGTAGTAAGCATAATGTCAAAATCATCGCTGTCGAGTGTGTCCTCCAGTTCACGACGATGATCCTTCGATCCATGGTACGTGACAATACGCAATTTCGGTGCAATCCATGAAAACTCACGTGTCCAATTGTTCAGTACACTTGCAGGTACAACAACCAGATGAGGTCCAACTGCACTTTTGTCCGACTGCTCTAATGACTTCAGGAGCAGCAAAAACGAAATCGTCTGCACAGTCTTACCAAGTCCCATTTCATCCGCTAAAACGCCAGACACTTTGTTTTCGTGAAGTAACAACAGCCAGTTGACCCCAACTACCTGATACGGTTTCAACTCGAGCGTCTCGCAAATATTCGGTATATCTGCCTGCGTGACCACGCGTCGGTCGCCATCATTGATTGATGCCAGCGACATGTGTACCGCTTCTTCTTCGTCGGAAACATCCGCAGACGTCGATGGACTCGACGGAGCCGACTTTGTCGCATTCCCCGACCAATTTCGCACTGACTGGCGAAGCTTTCGTGCAATCCCTTCACACTCTTCCAGCAGCTGTCCGACTTCATCATGAGATCGAGAGTAATGCTCGTCTTCATCCGAGTCGTCATAATCGTTCCTGTCTTCGTAGGTAAACCTTCTGGATTCCGTTCGTTTCTTGGGTTTCGTTGCATCTTTCTTACTCCTCCACCCGTCAGACCCCACTCTGCTATTGTCCGCCTTGTGTTTCTTCACTCCATTGCGTCCAAAAGCTGCCATCCAATCTTTAGCAGCAGAGGTCGAATTCTCCAGCTCTTTCTCAAACACATCATCTTCTCTAGGGGATGACACATCTGAATCCACCGTCAAGTCCTGTATCTTTACCCCCTTGGTACTTGTCTCCTCATCATCTGACTCTACAATTGCTCGTGTACGTTTTCCTCGTCTCAATGGAATGAGTTCTTCCTCCACATCTTCTGTACTTGACGCAGTAGCATCTTCCTCAATTTCTCCTTTTTCCTGTTTTTTCTCCTGTTTTCTAGGACTTGGATTGGAGTTTCTCTTAGCAAAGAACGACGAAACAAGTCTCGAACTTGTGGCCACTGGATCTCGGGTAATTCTGGATTTCTTGGGCTTATTAGAAGCAGCAGAGCTCATAGTGATGCTTGGAACGCGCGTAGGCAGCACATGGAGCGCCAATTTGGGCGGCGCTGCGTCCGTGTCCACCACCTCGTACTTCGTGAGCGTCCCATTGGCGTAAAAGGCGTCGCGCAGGCCCAATAACAGCACGTCTCCTTGGCGCAAGATGCTCTGCTTGGTCTGACGCGTGGCCACGATGCTCGTCTTGCCGCAACAGCGCAGCGCCACCTTGGGGCCACTCAGATACACGGCGCCCTTGCCGCCACACACGCGCTCCTCAGTGCCGTCCGCTGTAAGGCGGTACAACTTGCCGCTCACGCTCTCCTTGACCCCGAGCGCCATTGGACTTTGCCGCCGTTTTGTCAATGACTGGCGCGCTTCCGAATGTATGAAGGTTTGTATGTCTTCTGCCGCGCACGGTGATTAGCTGAAAATATTTGCGGCTGTTTGATGGATTGGACGAAATTGACCAAGTTGAAGTGAATTGGTGGAGGACGAGGAAGAGTACTTATAGTATGAGGACAACAACTTAGTACGAGGTCCACAGCAATGTTCATGATATTAAATAATGATAGTGTTTGTATGTAATCTAAATGCATGAGCCGGGTGCAATGGGTTTGTTGTGCGTCAAGGAGCTTCGATTCGCGTCCAAGCGCAGCTGTACCACCCCCAGGTGGTGGTGTCGCGGCTCGCAAGTAGTTCCGTGCTGCTGTCTTGGCCAACCACTGAGTTATCTCTCAGACAGTTCCATTGCTGTCTATTTGTTGCCGTGTAGGTGAAATACGGGGTGCGATGGCGGCAGTAGTGGCGAAGATCAGCGGCAAAACTTGATTTATGCCGAGATAGGCTTGGCGGGCATCTCCGATACGCGCACCATTTCGGACGGGCGAAGCATCTCGGAAGCTCGGATATACATCTTCTCTTGGTGGATACGATCGCGAGGACGGGGAGTGCACGGAGGAGCCTCATCTGCATCAATGGGTGTGGGGCTTTCTGCCTCCGATGACACACCATCCTTGCGGAGGAACAACAGCACACGGCGGTTGCGAGCGTACTTGTGTGAGCGTCGTCGGTCCACGATCTCCGACATGCGCATCATCTCCTCTTCAGTGTCTTCACCATCGCTCATGTCCTCTGACAACGAATCCTCCATTGATCCATCGCGCGATGCAACGTCTGCCTCAGCCTCCGGCTCAGGCTCGGCGTCCTCAACTTCCACTTCGTATTCGGCGTCGTCCTCCAGCACTGTGGTCAGAGATCCGCATTGATTGATTGGTGTGCGCTCATCTGGGTTAAGCTCGATCGGCAGGATCGCCTTGTGGAACGTGTATGCTTTGTGGCTGGGGTCCTGTACGATGGCGCTGCCCAAGAATCCGCGCAGAATGGACAGACCAATAGGACTAATGTCGCGTCGCACCAGGTAGTTTTGACTGATGAGTAGGCGATGCAGTCCCATGAGATACTCGAGGAAGGCATCACAACGGTGCTCGACCACCTTGCCCATTTTGTGGCGGAACTTGTGCTTCTTGGGAAAGTAAAGCTCATCAATTAGTCCTGAAATGCGTGGGAACTCGTCCCCGAACAGCTTGAAGTGCTCGGCGATCAGTCCGCGGAGCATCATGAAGTCCGAGTAGCGGCGGTGCACCACCCAGCTGCGACCGGTAATGGCATTCTGCACATGAACCGCAAAGATGGTGGTCTTCTTGCCAAGCTTGTTGTCCGTGGAGATCACAGGCTTGACATGATACACTGCGATGGAGCCGACGTTGACCATGGAGCGTTCAATGGCAGTACCTCCCATTGCCACTTGCAGCGTCTCACCACCGTGGTTGGTAGGGCGCACCACAAGCTGCGGAACGTGCTGAGAGGCCTGTGCAGCCAATGACTCGGGGGTGGCGCGGATAGGCCGCATGCGCCGGCCGATGGCCGAGCTCGACATTTTGTTGTTCGGCATCCTGCTGCTGTTCTACGGAGAGCTACAGATTGCCCGTCGCTCGAAGTTTTCGCGAATGAAGGGAACCATCGCAGCAGCAGAGCCCGGTGGGCAGCGCAGCGCTGGCTTGTGGGCCAGCGCCGAGCTCCTGCCAAGAGAGACTGAGACTCGCCATTACTCACTGGCGCGCCTATTCCACCCCGCCTTTCTGACTTCATTCCGAATTTGGGGCTAGGTGAGATTTCGCAATATACGATTGGTCATTAAAGAGCTGTAAATGTGTTGATTGGTCAATAGTCCGTCGGCGGGATTCAAAACTGCAACGTGGCAGCAAGTCCAATGCAGTGAATTGCAGTGTGCAATGCAGCGGGAAAATCCGCAACATGAGCTCCGCTTGACGCTGCGGCAAATTTTGGGACTCTCCTCTGCTGTGAAGGTGCAGCTCTCGATTGTCTCTTGCTGGAGGATTGCGAGCGCGTTGACCAAGCTGTGCCTGCAGACACGTGCAAATCTCTTGAGCCGCAAATGTTTGCCAGCGCAGTCTGGTGAGCATAGGATCAGCTGTGCGAACAACCAGCTCGTATCTGCTGACCTCAACCGGCTGGCGGTACACTATTTTCAAAGATAAATTCGCAGCAGCAGCGCTGGGCCGTCAAACTTTGAGGCTCAACCAGTCACGGTGGCCTGCTCGCAGAGCGAGGACGGTTGCAACAACAAGCAACAATTGCGCCGGCCGCTGTTCGTACCGGGTGCTGCCTCCCTATCCCGACGATGACTTGAAAACTACGGATATTTTTCGCCATGAAGAGACGTTTGACGTCGTGGTGACCGCTACGGTTCATTAGAGCCTAGGATTACATTCGCATCACCACAATGTGGAGCTGACAGCCCATTGAACCCGTTTCATCAAAAAGCAACCGAAGCCATCAACCGTTATAATGCGCTTCGGTGCGGGCTATCCGCGCTGGAATCAACTGAGCACCTGCACCGAGTGCATATGGCCGAGCACTACATGACCAACGAAGCATGATGCAGTAGCTTCTGCATCGTGCGTGATCAAATATTACTTCACACCAGCTCACTGATCTTCCCCTTCTCTCTCCACGCGGCACTGCCGGCTTCACCTTTGCTTCAAGAACTGTCGCTACCTGTACCACAGATGGTGTCTGGCCCCCTTGTCACGTCAAAAATTGCCAGAACCGATCCCACGAGTTTCCTTTATTCGAGTTGCAGGACCGCAAAAATTGACTTCAACCGCCCGCAGAGATAAGCTCGCGAAGAGGCTTGCGCTTTGTGGAGAAGACTCGGGGAGGACGGAACAATGGTTTTAACTGCTCGCTGAGGTTGACGTCAGCACAAACACACTATCCGGAGACGAACTAAACCGATATCAAGTCGCCGGGAGCGACTTGGTCTGTGTCAGGCACGCTGCTCGATAGTATCTGAAGCTTACATTCTGAGCGCGGCCAACTGTCTGCTCAAACCAAACAACAACTTGATGTTAGATCTGATTCTAGGTCTCGTTGTATGAACTTTTGTGCATTCAAATTCACTTCTGAAGCCTAGAGGCTTTAGAAACAAAGTCCTCTAATAAACTCCTGTTCAACAATTCGAGCTAAACATTGTAATACTCTGCTTTTTGCTAGTTGACTCAATACTCACTGAGCATCAAGTCAACCAGCAAAAAAGGCAACTTCTGTTCTCCTTGCCAATTGGTCAAAACAAATTCCAGCCAATCACCTGTCTCCATCGTTCCCGCCAAAATCATCGCGAAAGATGTCGGACCGACCAAACCTGCAGAACACGGTGCTGCTTGCCAGCGACTGCCCCGCCGCTTGTCTCCATGGAGTCCCCGTCATGTTGGGCATCGATGAAGCCGGACGCGGTCCCGTCATGGGTCCCATGGTCTACGGTGCCGCCTATTGGTCTGTAGCCGACAACGACGCCATGTCCGCGTTGGGCTTTGACGACTCGAAAGCGTTGAGTGCCGAGAGCAGAGCGCAATTGTTCGAGAAGATGCGATCCACTGAGGGTCTCGGGTGTGTAGTTAGATTTGCAATGCACTGGCAATTTGTATGGTACCTAACGCACCAAGCAACTGCATGGCAGGTGGATCGTTCGTCTCATTTCAGCCGCTGAAATCTCGGATAAAATGCAACGACAAACCAGTAATCTGAACGAAATGTCACGTGATGCGGCAATTCAGTTGATCAATGAAGTGCAAAAGAAAGGGGTCGTAGTGAAGAAGGTGTTTGTGGATACGGTGGGTGACCCACGCTGGTACCAGAGCTTCCTGACCAAACACTTTAATGGCACCATCGAATTTCGAGTCGAAAAGAAGGCTGATAGTTTGTTCAAGGTGCAGAGATGTTCGGTAATTGCTCAGCTGTGAGGAAAGAACTAAATCAAGTTTTGATGCAGGTGGTGAGTGCGGCAAGTATTGCAGCCAAGGTGACACGAGATCGTGTGATCAGTGACTGGAAGTGGGAAAGTCCGGCGTTTGACCTCCCAACGGACTTTGGCTCAGGGTACCCTAGTGACCCAAAGTACGTGTTGGTATCCAATTCGACTAGTTGAATTTTATACTGACAATGTCTGTTGCAGGACGAAGGCGTGGCTGACGACCCACATGGACAATGTGTTCGTTTTTCCCAACATCATCCGCTTCAGCTGGGGCACAGTCGAACCGTTTTTTGACAAGGCTGTCAAGGTTGAGTGGCCCCATGAAAAAGACCTTGAAAAGGTGAGGAAACAACCTACACAAATTGAAAATATCTAACTACCGATTATTACTTCGTAGGCCAACGCTCCAACCGGAACTCAATCCATTACGTCATTCCTCGCTAAACCTGCCAAGAAGTCGAAACCTACCGCTACTCGTGCTGCATTCTTCACTCAGAGAAACATGCACGACGTGACCGACTTCTAAGTCAGATACAAAATGTTCCCAAAATGCCATTTCTCGTTCTTATTTCCATACAAAATCCAAGTCTTTTCCAACAGCTCAGTTAGCATGGAACGTCCCGAATGTCTTCATCGCGGCGAATTGTGGCAGTATAACGCGCAATACGGAGGGTGGCTACGCGTTAAACTGCTATTATTTAGCCACGCGCTGGTCGTGGATCCAGACGCAGACACTGGTACGCCCCGTCGACGTCGCAATTCACTTAAACTCTGGATGGATTTGTGTCTCGTAAAGGACATTGTCAACGTCGAGAAGGAGAACGCGGTGATTCGACGCGGCAGCTACAGCCAAGTGCAGAGCGACGCCAGATTCCAATTCGCAGTCGAGACGCAAGAGCTCAAGCTCCAATTTGCCACCGCCACATCAGCACAAAGGGACGAGTGGCTGCACTGTCTGTTGCTGGCTACTAAACTACACGCCACGCAGATGCAGGAGCTCCCAAGTGGTCGAGATGGTAGATAAGTATTATTTATTAGATTTACTACGAGATACTAATCGCTGGTGATGCAGCGTTCTTGAGGTTCGCGTCGAGTGGGTCGGAGGACAGTGACGAGGAGAACGAACTGTCGAGTCCGATGTCGTGGTCTGAAGAGAACGCACTGCGGTCGGCGCAGTTGCTGTCTCAACATCCAGGGCCGACGGAGGTTAGTACTGCTAATAAGTGACTACTGTAAACGCTGAAGCTGTATCTGTTAACAGAGTGTGAGGCAGGAGACCACAAAAAATCCCATGTCATTGATGATTCTAAAGATTTCGATGAAGGATGATAATAGTGACAGGTCTGTGGTGCAGTACTTGGTCAGTGACTTTCGTAGCTGATGCATTTCTGTTTTTGGTGTATGAATGACGCAGTGTATCGACTATTGTGCCGGTTAGTGAGGCTTCGCAGGAGAGTGTGAGTGTTCGACAGGTCAAGGTGGATGCGATCAGACAGATGCAAGCTGAGTTATGTTCGAGCGACAAAGATAAAATATCGACGCTACAGAAGCTACTTCGGCGTGATGTGGACACGTTCATTTTGCACCTTGATATTGGAGATCAGTGGCTCAAGGACGAGCAACTGCCGATCGGACACTATATCATCGGCTGCGCAAGCCGTAGGATAAAACTTGAGCTGGTACCGATGAACAGAATGCCACAGCCTACGATCGATCTGGCCATTGTTGGAACCAAGAACAAAATCAGCGATCTGTCCCAGCGCACATTTACAAGCTATCTTATCGACGTCGTCTTCAACGACACTACGTGGCAACTCGCGCGGCGTTACAAAGAATTCGATGCGCTGCGTAGCCACTTGAAGAGAAAATACCCTGATACTGCGTTGCCTGGCTTACCCCCGAAGCATGTGTTCACACCGGTCGACGGCGAGTTTATCATCAATCGGAAGCAGCAGCTTGAAGGGTTTCTGAAGCAACTGTTGCTGCATCCTATTGTCAGCACTGATGTTCTGTTGATGTCGTTCCTGGGTGTTGTGTCAACCTCACGCGACCCTGAGCTCGGCCACAGTAAAAAGAGTGTGATCCATGTGACTTCACTGCATGATAGTGTTGGTTGTGGTGATATTGTTCTGTTCTCGTGTCGGTTTGGTGCTAGCCGATTGCAACGCAAGGTGTGTACAGCAATGAATTTGCGTCAGAAGTAATGTATGCTGAGTTCGTATTGTTGTGCTGCAGTTTACAGGATCGAAGTACGATCACGTTGGTATCGTGGTGCCAGGCGAGTCGCGGTTTCTCTTGCGAATCATGGAGGCTACGTCAGAGGGTATCCAGGTGTACGCCTTGAAACCGCGGCTCATGGCCTATTCCCGCGAGGTGTCGAACGCAATTGTTGTGCGGAAAATGCAGACTGAACGGACTCCAGAGCTACTCGAGGTTCTGATGGAATTTGTCCGTCGTGTTGAAGGTAACCCCTACAGTATCTTCGGTATTCTACGCTCCACTGGAGAATCGGACCGCAACTTGATCAACTCGGTCCGTGTTGCCAACAGCGTCGAAGAAGATGGAGATGATGCCTTCTTCAATACTGGTGGAAGCAGCACTAGCTCGACACCATCATCTCCAGTAACTGAAGGTGCTGACTCGACTAGATCTCAGGCTTCTAAACGCAAATACTTTTGCTCCAGCTTGGTAGCAGCAGCGTGGAAAGAATTGGGATGGTTGCAGACGAAGCGGAAGTCTAATTCCTTCTGGCCAGGGAGTTTTGAAGATGGAGGCGAGGTTGAACGATGGCTAGCATCAGGTGTTGCCCTCGGATCGGAGACAGTGATCGACTGTCGGATTGTTGAAGTTGGGCTTTCAGCGCACTGTTAATGTATGACCGATCGGCGAAAATGCTTGTTAGAAATATACTCCATTGCGTGTTGACTAGAAGTATTCCTCGAAAAACGATTCCAGCTTCTTTGCAAACGGCAGATAAGGATTGGCGTTGCGGTAAACAGCAATTGCTGCTAATGCTTCAACGAACTCTGAAAAGACAAACTCGCTGTCAGCATCGTATCCGTTGATACTTGACGCTGCATTCACGATATCCCCATCTTGCTGTACGAAGGCAACAAGCTGTTTAATTTTTCCATGAGGGAAAAGCGCATCGATAAGCCTCTTATCTTTTAGCAGGCTTTCGAAGTCACTTAAATCGAGAAGTTTGCCGCGTGATTGAGGATTCTTGTTTCTCTGCGTGTACGAACTGAAAATGCGCTTTAGCTTCTTCTCTTGTGTCTTGCAGACGTTCTGGACCTCGGGATGGATCATTTGTTTCTTGAATGTCAGTCCTTGTTCTTGAAATTTCTTTGTTAAAGGAACAACTTTCTCTACGACTAGGTCGACAACGCACGAGAGTAGTGAACCAGAACCGTTTATCGTTTCCATACTAACTTCGTCACCCATATTCATCATTGTAGCAATCTGGCCCATGAATTCACGACGTTTTTGATAGTTGTGATGTGCAACGCGAGTAAGCGCTTCGAAGAACTCGTTTGGGGTTGCGCCTCGGTCTTCCGGATCGTCTTCGCCCTCAGCTCCGGGTGTTGGACTGGGAGTAATACTAGCTCCTGTATTATCTGGTGGAACTCCTCCATTCGGCTGGCGAGATTGCTGGTAGATCAATTGTAAGTGAGACCTTAAAATGTTCTTCTTGTCCGTGACTCCAGCCTTTGTCATCACTTTGAGGAATTCCTGCTCTAGAATCCCTTTGCCACCTGCCGCACTCCCATAAATTCGGAAGATTTTGATCAAGGCGAGAACGTTATCCTTGTACACCTGCTCAATTTTGCGGAACTCGTCCTCGCCATCGCACAATGACAAAAGCTTTGATGCTGGCAACGATACCCATGACGCTAGAGTTTCTTTCTCAAGAGATACCGAAATATTCGAGTCTTTACCAAGAACTCTTCTAGAGAAGTCGTTGAAAGCCTCTCGAGTGACACCCCGTTCATGCCAGCTCGCGATATGCCGAACTGCTTTACAGATATCGATAAATCGCAAGAATTGCATATTGATGCGCTTCAATTTTGCTAAGAAAATGTAGAATTGCTGCTGCGCAAAAGGGTCACACTCATTGTCCTGTAGAGAATTCTTGACTTTCTGCCATTGTGGCATGAGGAATGCGTAACTGAGGTGATATCGGGGAGAAAGCATCATTCCAGGTGCGACATAGTTTGGATGGAAGAGATACAGGTACACAGTGTATGCGTAAAGTGACTCGAAATCATTCAGCACAAAGCTGTCTCGAGTGACAATATCGGGAGGGAGGTTTAGTATCCGGGGAGCAATTTTGAAGTACGACCTGAGCTGCACTTGAGCCGAAGGTGACAACATCGTAGCAGTGGTCGAATTCTCAGCTGCTACAGAAGAAGCAGTGTTGGTTAATTCGGTACTTCGAATTCGATCGTACTCTGTCTGGGCTTCGGACGAGGTGTGACACAGCAATTTGAGCATGACACCTGGGCTGGCGATGACTGGTCTGAGATCCTGTAAAAACTTGATGGGCTTGAACTCCTTCTTCTTGTCCTTTAATCGGATCTTCGTGGGTTTTGCGGCAGTACCGGCACTTGAAGGTTTCTCTGATGTAGTCCCAGCCTTCGTCTCTGTAGATTCTCTAATTGCTCCCATTTCAGCTCCTCGTCGACGTTGGAAATTGATCCATTGTACTAGACTATCAGAAGGTGGAGATCTATCGATCCTCTCGATTGTTTGATCCAAAAGCTTCTTCATCGTTTGATCATCTTTCTCGTCATCAAGACCAAAACCATCGATTTGAGGCATCGCATGTCCACTGCTCAACGCGTCCAGGAGCTCATGACCATGTGCAGCTTCAAAGAACTCACCTGCTGTGGTAGGATACATTTGAATAAGCTGTAATGTTTCTGAAGGAAGGACAATGCATTAGTTAGCACAATGAATTTTAAGCCGGGATAGTAGACAGCGTACTTTGCACACTATGGTCAGCTTTTCGGAGAGAAACATGAAGCAGGTCCAAAATCGAGTCACCAGCAATGAATACCAGCTTCAATGTCTCCTGCTGAATTTCTTTCATCCGATCAATTTCCTGCAAACAAATCAAGGGATATTGGTAAGAATACCAGGAGAACAATCACCCGTATTTTGGCACAAACCTTCTGCGCTTCTAGAGGTGTGTCATGTCTGATAAAGTCATACACAAGCCTAAGTGTTCGCCAAATTAATTGAGACTGCGAATTGTACTTACAGTTCTTCTTCATAATGGCGTCGCATCTCTTCAAGCTTCTCTTTGCCTCGAATAAACATAAATGACCTCCAGCTTCCCCAAATTCGTCGTAGTTTCGTTGATTCATTTCTGTTTCCGACATTGACGTTAGCTATCGCAAAACACGTAACAAGAAAGCACATACCGTCTGAATGCTACTTGAAAGCGTTGCATCCGCTCGTCTGTCACTCGTATAACATATCGTTTCCATATAGAAAACACATCTTGTCTGCATTTACGGTTGGCCTGAGTTTCTCGAATCGAGATGATTCGCTCGATGCTAGCATGTTCCCGAATACTTGATGCCTTAGCTTTCTTCCATGCTAAGAAACACATTCTCATGATCTGAAATCTCAGAGTTGAGACCGTGCGATTCATCATCATGATGGCGGCTTTCGCGCGTACGAGACCTGCTTGTTTGAAAGTTGCCTCGGCTTTCATTGCAACACGGTCAAACTTCGCGTAGTCAAGAAGTCGTTTAGCTAACTGCAAGCACAACACACAAGTTATAGCATTAAGTAAATGACGGAATAGTGTCTGCATCGAGGGCGTTTTACAAACCTGGTCAGGCTTGATCCGGGGGTCAATGCTTAGTATCATATCGATCAGGTACTTCAGTCGTGGTGCATCGCTCATACGAGCAGATCCACAAAATGAACAGCGTAGAACCCAAGCGAGATTTGTGGAGCTGCAAAATCCACACGTCACCGGTTGACCACAAGTAATTATTGGGTTCTTAGCCTCGCTTGGAGGCGTGCGGGTAGTTGAAAAGACCACATGAGGTGTAATTCCGCGATGATCAACGTTGCCTTTTGTTACTACACCGCCATCGTCGTAACTCGTGGGACCTACTAATGATTTGAAAAATTGAGCTCGGTGTCTAACGTCAGCCGCACCTTGCGCTAATCCGTCATCATTGCTGTCACTGTCACTGTCATCCACCTCAGCAACTTCGCGACCATCCATAACGTTGTTGAATGCTTTAGGAGAGTGCTTGTATGGACGTATACCTGTCATTCTCCTCGACGCGATTGAGTGCGATCGGTTCGTCACAATCGAGTTCATCTGTTTATTTCCTGGAGATCCACCCTCTACGACATACTTGTGCGGAACTATCCCTAGTTTTGGAGACGCTAGATGCACTCCAGCACCGCTGACTGCGGTCATACGCCGGCGTCCATGGGGTGACGACGTTGATTCCACTTGGATGTGCAATTCTGGCTCACCTCGCGTAAGCGGTTCCAATGAATTATTTCTTCGTGACTGAGGCCTGGTCAATGGTTCGGTAGCGTCTACCTTTCGCATAGTTATCATAATCTCCTTTGGTTGCTGCATTCTGTTGTAAACTTGCACAATAATGTGACCCGTCATGTGGAAAAGGTAACGTCTCAGAGTGAAGGTCGTTGAAGTTGTACATTCACTCTTGACTGTCAAAGCCGAAAATATCGGCTATTCCAAGAGCTCAGCTCCGAGAAAGTGCATCAAAGAGCTGTCAAGAGGGATTTCAAGTTTGTTTTTGCTTTAGTCCTCAATTGCAGTCTATTTAGTAATGACGAGCCCAATGATCCAGACTCCAGTTGATGTTGGTGCAGATGACGTGGCTTCTAGGCCGACAGATCTCACATTTGCGACGGATTTGCTCTTCTACCTGGACGATGTGCGTGATGACTGTGTTTCCGGACTCACAACTCACGGAAACTTAGTGACGATGCTAAAAAGCCGAATCAATCTGGAAAGAAAGTACGCTCAAGAACTCAGCAAAATAGCCAAGTACTCACAACTCGACGAGATGGAGCACGGTACAATGAAAAACGCTATGGCGAGTCTCATTGCACAGTACCTGAACACAAGTGTGCAACATCTGCAACTTGCCAAAAACCTCGAAGAAGACGTGTTGAGACCGATCGAGATTTTGTACGAGTATAATAGCGAGAGAGCGCAAAGTTTAACTCGGCGTATCAACAGCGCTAAGAAAGACGTCAAGGTGTGAAAAAATTGTTGATGTTGAATCACGTTAAGATTGATAACGTTTTTTTTGCTTTAGGCTCATGAAGACACGTACAGGAAAGACTACAGTGCCTTCGACAAAAATTTCCGCGACGCTTCTGCTGCATTTTCAAGTGCGATGGCATCGGGATTTTCCAGTACACTTCTCGAGGATCAGTATCATCGACGTCTTTCACAGATGGAAACTGCGGATAGCCCTCCAAAGAAGCAGAGCTTGACCGCATTAGCGACTCGACATGATAAATCGTCGGGAGCTGTTGCGTTAAAAGCGATCAACAACCGCAAACTCGTCAGGTGGCTGCTACCAACGTCCGAGGCTCATCGGAAAGAGGACTTGGCTAACAATACGGTCAAACTCATGGAGGTGAGCGAAGACAAGTAGCCGGGTTGAAGTCGTAGATTAACTCAAACACTTGTCTGTATTTCGAGTTAGGCTGCAGAGAAGTCCAGGAGGAAGTGCCAGCAATCCTGGCAAGGAGTGGAAACCAATCGAATCAGAATGTACCGCGTTATTCAAGCTGTGTTAGCAGGCTACCAGGTATGCACGACTTTTGATACCTTCGCCTGGTGTCGATCGCTAACGATATGATGCAGCAAATAGCGGAGAATCGTATCTTCACTATTACAACAAATTTACGCAAACATGTCGTATTTGCATCGTCAACTCTAGCAAACGAGCAGGTAAGACTTTCGTTGTCCTAGAGGGGGCAAGGAAAACATTTAACACGTTGTCGTTGGTAGTACGACTGGCAGGTCGTTGCACCGATTTTCGAGAATATCGACGTGAAAACCAACATTTACGACTTCATCCACGCCATCCGTGGAAGCAAAGATCGTGTGCTTTTGACAGTGAGCGATTTGTGCAAGGACACAACTCGCTCGCTGATATCGTCGCCATCGTCTAAACCGTGTAGACCACTTCGGAAGACATGCCTCGAGATCCGTGATATTTCGTCTAGGAAGGTCCCGTTTGATTACTGTGGCAACCAAGAGCTTTTACGCGAAGCTTTGGGCGATCGACACAAAACTCCAGATAAAGCACCGTATCACCAACCGCACGAATTGCAAGAAATTACTTCCCGTGATGGATACGCACGCTTGCGAATCAACTGTAGCACCTCATCTACAGACAATGATGTTGTCGCTGATAACGACACCAACACCATGCCTGTAGAACAAGCTACTGACGACGGAATCGATGTTGAAGTGGATGACAAGAGTTCAACTGCCCAGCAGAATGAACCGGAGCACGATGACGACGAGAGCTCCCCAAGTGCCAGTCCATCAGCAAATAGGAGCTCTCTCGTGACACATTTTCCGAGTTATGGCCATGAAGTTGGAAGCGTTGCAGCGCTGCATGAATCAAACGAAGCTTAGCGAAGCCCAACAGTAAATACCTGGTAGGACAAATCTATTAGACTTGAATCAGTAGCAAAGGCGCTAGTCGCTAGACTTGAATGTCAACGGCATCATGCTCGCAAATTTAGCTCATATTCACATGAGATCATCGTGTTCTTACCCGAGCTCATTCCATTGCGAATCATTTCCACTTTTGCTCATTGAAATGGAGGACTATATCCGTGGTGTGGTGTGTGGCTACTTGCAGGTGCAAAACGGTACGCGCGATAATGCCAAGCGTAAACGCACATTTGTCGTGCTATCGGACTCGCGCATGGACTACTATTTGACAGATCCCCGACCAACATTTGCAGCCAAAATCGATGCCACGTACTTCCTGACGAACACGACTCGAGTGCATTATTACTTGGAACTGAATTCACGAGCTCCTCCACACTCAATCTGCTTGACCACGGACAAAACGACCGACGTTTACGTTGCCGAATCGCAGGATGAGGCTGATCTATGGTTTCGTCATATTTCGGAGCGACTTGAAGCATTATCGACGATGTTGAAAGGGGTTCTCATGCTACGAAAAGAGCTTTCATCCAATCAACAGGTTAAACGCTTTGTTTTGCGTACGAAGTATCGTTGGAAATCTCGATATGTGGAACTTGGACGCTCCACTTTACGCTTCTGCAAGCCGTCTGATCACAAGACAAAAACTATGAAGCAATTTGCACTCACAGCAAATAGTTTTGCGGGTCAAGAAAGCACTACGTACTTGCGACAGCTCTCGATTCTTGCATCTTACTCGATCCCAGTCGATCCAACACCGAAAACACTAAAAGGGATCAGGAAAATTGAGCAGATACGTCGTGAAGAAGAAGGTCGAAACCAAGTCGACAACAGCGATACGAGCATCAAAAGCAACGAAGTTCGACCGAAGGGATCGAACGTTGCAGCATTTTACCCGTTCATCGTGACCACAGGGCAGGCGTACATTCTGCTAGCTGCTCCTACGGAACAAATACGAACACATTGGGTACTTGCAATTCGACTGCGAATTATTGCGTTGAAGTATCGTCACAATGGCGGAGCTGATCCTCGAAAACAACCTGGTTGCTTAGCAAAGCAGGAAGCTAATCCGTTTCAACTGCAAAGTTTTGTCGAAGCTCAGCCTAAGCCAGGTGGGTCATGGAAACAGCATTATGTTGAGATAGACAATGGAATGCTCCGCGTGAAGAAGAGTGAGCGGAAATTGGGCTCTATCTTGGAGGTGCAGCTTGTACCAACTTGTCGCGTGACACCACTACTCGAAAAGGCTAACGCCTTCACAGTGCGAAGTCTTTGTCGTGAAGTATCATTCGCACCTGGTAGTTCGACGGAGGCTCGACGTTGGATGGAATTAATCCGATGTGCCGCGGCCGCGGTCGACCGGACACGCTACCAGCGGATATTCCACGACGATATACAGCAGCTTCTGCGTCACAGCATCGTTTACGAGCTTGATGTGGCTTCGGAGGCAAATGCTGGCATTGTTCTCGAGAAACACAAGAAGCGCATTTTCGTCCTGAGCCATGAACCACCAACACTACGCTCTCAAAGAAAAGTTTCCATGGCAGCACTTGTTCGACGAGTGAGTATAATGACGGCTGCCACATCCAGTGCCTCAGCAAAAATACTAGCGCCATCGTCTGCATCTGTGCCCCCTGCAGACTCGCAGACAGCAACATCAGAGTCGACTAGTGCAGCTATCATACCTCAAGGAAGTGTGCTGGTGGGTATCTCACAATTCGGCATGACGCACGACTCGGCCGACACCATTTGGCACACCCTTCGTCAAAAGAAGGGATGCTACAAACAAGCAAAGCGATTGCTTTTCCGTGCTCCAGCCGTGAAAGAAGGTGCCCTGCGAGTTAAATTCCGCGCTATCGATTCGTGGATACTCTGTCGATGCTGCCTTGCCAACGGAATGTTTCGTGTCGAAGATATAAGCCGCAAAGGTGATATCTTAGTTGAGGTTGCGCTACGCGATTGTGAAGTTGAGTTGTTCAGCGATGACGACTGCGTCAATGGTATTAAGCTCATTGTGACTACCAACACGTTGGTACGCACTGCTGTGCTCATGAACGTGACTGTTGATGCCGATGCATTCTTGTGGTTTGCCATGATCCACATGGAGATCTCAGTAGCTCAAGACAGGTCGGTATTCCCTTTAACCACGACCACATTGTCTGGCACTCCGTTAAGCCCTCCAGTGTCGGGGACTCCATCCGCACGGGAAGAGAAGTTGGTAGCTGATCAAGCTAGAAGTTTTCGTGATTGCACCGTAGTGGGAACCCGCGTAGAAGAGATCGACACATATTCGCGGGAGCAGGAACAAATTTTGCTTGACCTCGAAGCTGAAGTTCGCAAAAAGCAAATGGCAGATTCACTATTCACCAGACCTGAGCAAACCGAGCCGCATCATGTGGTAGGATTTACTGAAGGCCCGGCGGTCCTAAATTCTGCAGACATCACTCGCTTCTTCCAGCATTTGGATGCTATAGCCTCAGGAAAAGTTTCGTCAGCAGGACTTGCCTTCACAATGAAGCTTATCACCAGGCACATCCGTCCGCGTAAGCAAAACGATCCTGTATCGACCGATGGTGAGGTTCTCGGTGGTTTTTCCGCTGCGTTGGAGGCATTCAGATTGGACGGCCATGACAGCCTTACGATGGAGGAATTTGTCGCCGTAATGGCCAAAGTTACCCACCCAACCATAGTTGAACTGGTGAGGAAGGAGTCATACAATCACATCCAGTGCATCTAGAAAGGTACACAGCAGGTTATTAGGAATCATTGATTGAGCTATCACAATAACGCGTACGCGACAAGCATGTCTTCTATTGCTATAGTGTTGTCCTCACAACTTTGACTCCACCAGATTTTGCATTTCCTTGAGTTCGTCAAACCAGTTACTCCAAGCATCCAAATCTTCCGATAAGTCGGGTTCCTGTATCAATTTGGGTTAGTTAACAAGTCCATGAACTTGAAGGAGAGGGTGCATACAGCCTACCTCTAGCACGAACACTACCCGAGGCTGTGCTTCATCTCCTTGTTGAAGCTCCTTGAAACCCAGAGCAAGTAGACATTGGTGACCACCAGCATATTGCCCTAGGTCAGTATGGAAGTGGGCATTATCTTTCGGGATGTGGCGAAAAGCAGCATTCTCTGGCGAAGAACAAATATTGCTCACCACGACCAGGAGCTTTTGTAGAGACTGTCGAAACAGCGCCTATTGTAAAATAACCCAGGTAAATGTCGTTTCCATACACCTCCTCTGGTGTCACCACGTACCTCACTACCAGTGCTATCTTGTAGCATCACAAAAGCCATTTCAAGCCCCACTTTGCCATGAGGAATCGACGCGTTCAAGCGTTCCCGCTCCTCCTCCTCTCGCTGTCGTTGTCGTTCCGCTTCAACGCGCTCCATCTCGCGCTGCTCTCGTTTCTTCTGCGCAGCAGCAGCTAAAACTTCAATCCTCTCCTGCTCTTCCCTTTGCTGTTTAGCTTCTTGTTCCCGAGCGTCCTGCTGCAATCTCGTCTGCTCCTTTTCCCATGCCAATTCAGCAGCACGTTGGGTCTCCTTCATTTCTCTCTCTCGAACAATCGCCTCTTCTTTCTTTGCAGTTTCTTCCTGTGTGAGCTGGTTGATCCTTTCTTCGATCTGCAGCCGAAACAGAGAGTCTTCTTCCACCGCGAGCTTCACGCTGTCGTAGCGACGCAGTAAATCCTGCACTTTGGCCAGCATTTTGGGGCCAAACCGAGGCTGATTCGTCACAGGATCTACCATGGAGCAACGCGCTCGGAATTTCTCCATCATTATCTCCACGTCCCCATTGATAGCAGCCTACGAGTCGAAAACACAGAGCATAAGTCGGATTACAGGTGCCAAATTTCGGGTGGTGCTATTGACGCGAATACGAAGCGGTGAGAGGCACTGAACGCACCAAAATGAAGCTGAAGTTCTCTTCTAGATGGATATTTGTTGGGTTTTCGTTCACACACTGTTGTAGGAACACTAGACGCGATTCCAGCGCCTCCACGTGCTCCGTAGCTTGTCGGAATTCGCTCATTTGGACTCTCCCATTAAGTACGACACAGCTCTACCTACATTGAAGTGCTTGCACAATCAATTACGGTACGTATATTTTTCTAGCTCTAGTTTGCACCAGCACTAGTGCAATAGGAGAGTGGGCTACTTCGCTCCTGTGGATGGGAATCAACAATAAGTCGCGAATTTACTCCGTCTGCAATGCTCGTGTTGGTTGCAGTCGTTCTTAAGTCTGCGAGTGCCACAATGTACCCAGAGGTAATCGAACACGACCGTCCGCTTCAACAGAGCCGTCGACATCATGGTACATCCACTCAAGCTCCATGATTAATTGTTTGGTATTGTTGCAGAACTACTCGCTGTTCGGACAGACCAAAACCCGCTGGAAACTACTGAATTTCAAGCTTCATTGTCTGTTATCACAAAGTGTGGTGCATCCCTTGATATTCGCCAGTCTGTGATCGCGTCGAAAGCAGCTTGATCCCAATGTGTCCAAGTGCGCTATGCTGCAGTAGTTCACTCGTGAATCCGACTCCAACAGCTCAAGTCCTCGACAACCTACAATGTTCAAGCAGTTTGCCGTCACGCTTGCACTCGCCGCGCTCGTCTTCGACGCTGTCAATGCTCACATCGCTGACGATGCCTCGCCTTCTTCACAGCTCCTCAGAGCTACCGATGACGGACGTCAACTCGAAGCAGAGTCTACATCGACGGACGGCACGCTCTCGAATCCGCTCTACGAGGCGAACACCAAAATCAAGGGCTGTCACTGGTGGAACTACTTCACACCCTGGAGCTGCTGCGGAACCAACAGTTGCTAAACACCCGAGGAAGAGCGAGCACCCATCACCCAATACAACAACTTCTCTCAAGCAGACTAAGCGAAGCTCCTAGCACTACGCAGGCGTTCTCCTTGGTAAATGCGCTCTAATGAACACCTCGATGCATCGCTCTAATCGCCCTCGCTCAATATTTTTTTAGTGCACGTTGCACGATCTTTTTTTGCGATTTGTTCACTCGCGTGCACGTCTTGTCAAACCCCTTACAACGTGTCGAATGGTTCGTAAAACAGGTTGCGGCCGTACAAACTGCGGATTTTGCTGTTTGCTATCTCTCTCCCGTTGTCTCTCTATCTATCTAGCACGTACCACTTGCACCATCACCCATACAAATCCCATACAACTCCCCTTCACATAGAGTTTGCCGTAGACAATCACTCTCATTCCGCATTATACCGCCGCGATGGCGCCATCCAAGACGGGGAAGCGCGGCCGCCGCGCGTCCAGCGCCACGCCGCCTCCACACACACAAGACGCGGAAGAAAAACTCGACATCACGTGGCCGCGCGTGCAGGAGATCTTCCGCATGCTAAACGACGCCAATGCGCCGGCTCTAGGCGTCCGCACGGACGGCAGCGTAGCGCTCTGGAACCCGCGTATGGAGGACATCACGGGCTTCGAGGCCGCACGCGTGATCGGCCGCCCATTGGCCGACTTCGTCTATGGTATGCAACGCAAACAGGAGATCATAGAGACTATTGAGACCTGCATCAAGGACAAGAAACCGGAGCTGGAGCTGCGCATTCCGCTGAGGAACACCAAGGGCCGCAACGCTCAAACATGACGCCGCTATTGGCTGAAGACGGCATGTGTGTGGGCGTCTACGGCGTCGGTCAAGACGTGACGGAGTGGGCCATCCAGGAGAAACAATACGCTACTGTGATGATGCAGGCCAATGCGCCTATTATTGAACTGGACAAGGAAGGCAATATCACTGTATGGAACTCCAAGACAGCTTCTATGACGGGGTACGCCAGTGTCGACATGGTGGGAGAGCCGCTTTTACCTGTGGTGGACGAAAGTTTCAGAAAAATTGTATCTGAAAAGATCGACCAGGCACTGACGGGTCACTGACGGGTATTCCGGGAGCAGATTTTGAGCTGCCATTAGTGACTGCACGAGGGTCAAGAGTCGAGATTGTGCTGTGTTTAACACCGAGATTTGATACACTTGGTGCTGTGATGGGAGTTGTCGCTATTGGGCAAGATGTGACGGAGAGAAACACCAAGGAGATGGAGTACAGGAAACTTATTGAAACAGCAAATGCACCGATTTTTGGTGTGGATACTGAAGGACGAGTGGTGATTTTCAATGCAAAGGCATCGCAGATTAGTGAATATTCGCCAGATGAGGTGATGGGCGTGGACCTTGTCGACACACTGATATCTGAAGAGTTCCGACCTGCAGTGGCTGCGGTGTTCCAGAGTGCATTCCAGGGAACTGAGACTGGAAACTTTGAGTTCCCGTTGGTCACCAAGACTGGCCGAAAGGTGGAAATCCTGCTTAATGCAACACCGAGATATGATCACACAGGAAAGTTGGTGGGTGTTGTTGGGATCGGACAGGACATTACGGACCGTATTATCCAGGAGAAGGAGTACAGCAGGCTGATTGACACAGCGAACGCACCCATTTTCGGCGTTGATTGCAACTACGAGGTGATAATATGGAATAAGAAGGCAGCGGCAATCACAGAGTACACAAACGAAGACACTATTGGTCAGGAGCTGTTCAAGTTCATATCTGAGGACTACAGGGATGCCGTTGCTAAGGTTTTCTCGAAGGCATTGGAAGGTGCAGGTACAGCAAACTTTGACTTCCCACTGATCACAAAAAGCGGACGTCGACTTGACATTTTGTTGAACGCAACTCCAAAATACGACCACTTTGGCAATATTTGTGGAGCTGTGGGAATCGGCCAGGACATTACAGACAGACGTGCTCAAGAACAAGAGTACACGCGACTCATCGATACTGCCAATGCACCAATCTTCGGAGTCGATGCAAATGGCTGCGTGAACATTTGGAATCGTAAAGCCGCCGACACAACACAGTATCCTAATGAAGAGGTTCTGGGAGCAAACTTGGTTGAGAATTTCATTCCAGAGGATTTCAGAGAGGCAGTGTGGACCGTGCTTTCTCAGGCTTTGGAAGGTCAAGAAACAGCAAACTTTGAGTTTCCGTTGATCACAAAGGATGGTCGTCGTGTAGAAATTTTGCTAAACGCCACGCCGCGCTACAACGAAAAGGGGACCGTAATTGGTGTTGTCGGCATTGGGCAAGACATTACGATTCGAATGGCCCAGGAAAAAGAAACCAACCGACTCATTCACGCGGCAAACGCACCGATTTTTGGGGTCGATCGGGACGGATTGGTGAATATTTGGAATCTGAAGGCAGCAGAGATCACTCAATACTCAGCTGAAGAGGTAATGGGGAAAGATCTAGTCAATCGTTTTGTAGCAGAAGAGCATCGAGCTACGGTTGAGTTGGAGCTTCGAAGGGCCTTTGAAGGGGAACAAACAAACAATTTTGATTTTCCTCTCATCACCAAGACTGGACGGCGAGTCGAGGTATTGTTAAATGCTACTCCCAGATATGATGAACACGGACAGATCTTTGGTGTTGTGGGAATTGGCCAAGATATTACTGAGCGAATTGCACAGGAACAAGAACTTATTCGCTTGATTGACACTGCCAACGCCCCGATCTTTGGAGTAGATTCCGAAGGACGTGTGAACATCTGGAACAAGAAGGCTGCAGAAATTATGCAATATCCAGCAGATGCTGTAATGGGTGAACACCTTGTAGAGAAGTTTATCACAACGGACTACCAGGAGGCTGTCAGCTATGTGCTGTCCGAAGCTCTAAACGGGGTTGAAACGGCGAATTTTGAGTTTCCATTGATCACGAAAACGGGTCGACGCGTGGAAATTTTATTAAATGCCACACCACGATACAATGAACACGGATCAGTTATCGGCATGGTTGGTATCGGACAAGATATTACGGATCGCATCGCGCAAGAGCAAGAGTATATGAGGCTGATCGATACAGCAAATGCTCCGATTTTTGGAGTGGATTCTGATGGGCGTGTCAATATCTGGAACCGAAAAGCAGCAAATATCACTCAGTATACGAACGAGGACGTGTTGGGCAAGGACCTTGTTGCTGAGTTCATTTCGGAAGAGTACAAAATTGCTGTCCGAAGTGTACTGGAGAAAGCGTTTGAAGGCGTGGAGACTGCAAATTTCGAATTTCCATTGATTACAAAGTCAGGCCGCCGAGTGGAAATTTTACTAAACGCTACCCCGCGTTACAATGAGCAAGGTGAGGTGATGGGCATGGTAGGTATTGGCCAAGATATCACGGATCGTATTGCGCAGGAGAAAGAGTATATGCGTCTGATCGACACAGCTAATGCTCCCATTTTTGGTGTAGACTCCAACGGTCTAGTAAATAGAGAAGGAATACATGCGTCTTATTGATACAGCTAATGCTCCCATTTTTGGCGTAGACTCGAATGGCCTGGTCAACATCTGGAATCGGAAGGCTGCTGACATTATGCAGTACACGACTGAAGATGTACTCGGTAAAGATCTAGTTGCTGAGTTCATTTCTAATGAGTACAAAGTGCCTGTCCGGAGCGTTCTGGAGAAGGCGTTTAAAAGGCTTTCGAAGGTGTGGAGACAGCCAACTTCGAGTTCCCATTGATTACAAAGGCAGGGCGACGTGTGGAAATCTTGCTTAACGCTACTCCGCGCTACAATGAACAGGGTGAAGTGATGGGAATGGTGGGTATTGGACAGGACATTACAGATCGTATTGCTCAGGAGCAAGAATACAGCCGACTTATCGATACGGCGAACGCACCGATTTTTGGCATTGATGCGAATATGTGCGTGAATATTCTGAACAACAAGGCATCACAGATCACGAATTATGCTGTTGAGGAAGTTCTGGGTGAGAAATACGTGGAAACGTTTATTGCTCCAGAGTACCAAGCAATTGTATATGAAATCATGTCCAAGGCACTGCATGGTGATGAAACTGCTAGCTTTGAAGTGCCGGTCATCACCAAAACCGGCCGAAAACTGAACATCTTACTTAATGCGACTGCTCGTTTCGATCAACATGGACACATTGTTGGAGTCGTGGGAATTGGCCAAGATATCACTGATCGCATTGCCCAGGAGCAAGAGTACGCCAGACTGATAGACTCAGCCAATGCTCCAATCTTTGGTGTCGATGCTGATGGACTCGTAAATATTTGGAATAAGAAGGCGGCAGAAATCACACAATACACACCGACCGATGTCATGGGCGAAAATTTGGTGGAGAAGTTCATCACGGAAGACTACCGCGAGGCCGTTGGCCTTGTTTTGTCGAAGGCGTTAGAAGGCGTTGAGACTGCGAACTTCGAGTTCCCATTGATGACGAAGGCGGGTAGGCGTGTGGAGATTTTGTTGAACGCTACACCAAGGAACAATGAGCATGGGGAAGTCATTGGTATGGTTGGTATCGGTCAGGATATC